>RJWM01006204.1:0-86064 GCA_004363535.1 Dasyprocta punctata | reverse complement strand
GATGGTGATAGTAGTGGCAGTGATGGTAGTGATAATTGTGGTGCTGGTGGTGACTGTGTGGTGTTGATAGTGGTGGCAGGAGGGCGATATGCCACAAGCACAGCCTGTGAGCTGTGGGCTGTGTGTGTCCCAGGAGGTGCCTGTGATGTGGTACAGTGTGGTGTGGTGTGGTATTGTGTGATGTGGTGTGGCCACAACAGGCAGGGGCTGGAGGACAGTGCGAGGGGGGCTGACGTGGTCAGCAGGGGTGGACAGGGTGGCCCAAATGCCAGGGGAGACTGGACTTTATTCTGTACATCGGGGAGCCAAGGCCAGGTCTGGACTCCAGAGAGGTCACTCAGGCAATGCGAGGGGGCAGAGCAGAGCAGGCGGCTCCGAGGCGGCGGGGGTCTGGGTGCACCCCAGGGGCTGCCGTCCCACCATCGTGTGGCAGGCGTCACCCCGTCCTCACCACCTGAGGTTGGGAGAGCAGGGGGCAGTGAAGGCCAAGGTGGGCGAAGGTGGGCACAAGAGGTCAGGCCTGCCACAGCCAGGGCGCAGCCCAGAGGGAGGGGAGCTGGAGTCCCGGGAGGCGAGGAAACTGGGGCTCGGCCCTGGCTCCGCCCAGTGGGTAACCTCGCCCATGCTGCCAGTCATCCCCAGCCTGTTTCTCTGTCTTTTTTTATTTTAACGTATTTTTTTATTTAAAAGAGAAAAAAATACAGAAAAGAGAACCAAAAAGCAAGAGAGACAAACAAACAATAACAGCAAACCCAAAACAGTAACAATATAGGCTTTGAAAACAAGATGATAGGAATTTAACAATGGTTGTTATATTGCATATTGTTATCTTCAGAAGAGTTGCTTAGATTACCAGACATAGGCATGCAAAATTGATCTGATCATATAAGCATTAACTGTTCTTTTCCAAAAACTAATAGAATTAGTGGTACAGTCATCTTAGCTATCATATATGTATATATATATTGTATCTTTTTCCTTTTCCCTTCCTTCTTTCCTCCTTTCCCCTATCCCAGTTACTTTTCCCCCTTGAGCAGTTTCTTACCCTTACACCGTATCTATTGTAGATTTTGGATCTTATTTGCTCTCTCAGCTCCTTACACTAGGGAGACAATACGTATTTACAACGCGGGTTTCACTGTCTGTAAAGCAGGGTCACCTCCCTCCTCCTGGGGAGGCACAGTGGGGGCACAAACCAGAGAGCGCTCTGCAGCAGGCAGGGCCGATTGTGGCCCCCAGCGGGGACCGTGGGTGACCTGGGGACCCACTGGCCTCTCCTACAGGACTACGCTGCCCCGAACGGGGTAGAGAACGCCGCACAGGGGCGCTGTGGGCGGGCGGCGCGAACTGGACAGAGCCCTCTCCGCGTCAAGGCCCAGGCTGCCCTCCGACCGTGAGTGCCCAGCCTCAGGTTGACGACTCTCTCCAGAGACGGCACTGATGGCCCTCGGCGATCACACCAGGCTGAAAAGAGTATATTGATCTGGGGGGAAGGAGAGGTCACCCAAACCTATAAAACGCTGAAATCCATCAGGCTAGGTCCCGTGCTGCAGTGACACCCAACCCGCTGCGGTCTCGGTGGCCTGGTCAATACCGCTCCATTAGGGCCGCCGCCCTCGGCCCCCGCCCTGGCCGTTGCCCGGTGGCCGTCCAGATTAATACGCGCCTGGTGTTTTCATTCCGCCTCCATTAGGCTCACGTTGCCGGCTGACGGGCTTGGCCATCGATCCCAGCAAGGCCACTCTGAAGGCCCGTGCCCCACGAGGTCAGCGGGGGACACGGTGACAGCTTCTGAGGCCCCGAGGGCAGAGACTGCCCAGCGTGCCGGGGTCCTTCCTCCTGGATGCAGTCTGGTGACCCCGCGCTGGCTGCAAGGAGCCCCGCTTGTCCCGGGGGAAGCCGAGCTGAGCCTGCAGGCCCGTGCCAGCCCCTTGGTGGGACCTCGCTTGTGCCCGCACTCAGGGCCAGCGCTGGGCAGCACCTTCCCTTGCTGAGCCCCGGAAGCCCCTTGGTTCCGTCCCCTTTGGAGGTGAGAAGTCGCTGCTTTGGTCACAGGTGTGAGTGGCCTCAGCCCCCCATAACTTCTCCACATCACAGTAAACCAATGAGTGGAGAAGCTGGTGGCTGCAGGGGGCGCACGAGCCAGGGTGGACGTGAAGGGGGAGGGGCTCCGGGATCCGCCGGGCCTGGGGTGGAGCGGGGGTCACACAGAAGGCACGCAGAGGCCCTGCAGGCCTGAGACGCCCCTTCCCTCACAGAGAGCCCGCGAACCCCTCAGCAGGTGCCCAGGGTGTGGGGCTGGCTTGTCTCCTCTCGAGTGCCACAAGTGCCCCCTGGAGCTAGCAGAGTGGGGACATCCGGTGGCTGGACTCCTCCCCTCAGGGTGGAGGCTGTACCTTGGCCAGGCTGGCACCCGCGGGGCTGAGGGTCAGAGCCCGTGCCTCGTGCTCCTGTGCCCGCTGCGTGCTGCCCTCGGCCTGCAGGGCCGCTGCCTCAGAGCCACGTGGACAGTGGGACCCACGTCCCGGCCGGTCCCGCGTGGAGCCCTGCTGCTCCTGGCCCGCGCGCCCGGAGTCCTGAGGGCAGGGACCCCAGGCCTGGGAGCACCCCCATCTTGGAGTTCAGGCGCCAGGTCTCCGTCCTCAGCTACCCTGGTGGACGTGGGGGGTCTCACCTCCTGGGCCTCACATCCCCAATTACAGGGGTCGCAGTGCCCTCTGGGGCATCACTCCCGCCGGGCTGCTGCTCCTCTTCGGACCTGGAGGGCAGCGTGGCAGCGGAAGCACAGCACAGAGACGGCACCAGTGCTCAGGGCAGGGCTGCCGGGCCCGGGGAGGAGAGGTGAGCAGGCGCCACCCTGCTGGCTGGGCTCAGCCTCGGACACAGCTCTCCGCCCACCGCAGACGTGGGCCGCGGGGTCTTCGCACATTCGTGTGCAGAGGACAGAAGCCTGGGCCAGGGCACAGCCACGTGGCTCCCACGCCATCTGGCAAGGGACACCGACATCCCCACCCCTTCCCGAGGGGTGGCGCACCAAGGCCTGCCCCACCGGCACTCAGCCTGCTGCATGTCCCTCCCCACCGGTGGTGCAGCCATTGCGGGCGTCTGCCGCGGACGCTTCACCCACGGGGTGGCTGACGTCAGCAATCGGTGGGTCGGCGGGGCCTGGGGCTCCGCCTCTCCAGCTGCAGAAATAAAAACGAACCTGGTGTTGGTGTCTTGCAGGTCCTGTGGTGGGGCTTCCCTTACAGGGGCTGGGACCCACGGCAGCTCCTCTTCGGGGTCGGGCCCGGGGTCCTAACTCCAGCAGGGAGAGCTACAGTGGCCCAAGGACCCCTCCTCCTGCCGGGGCCCGGGCTCGGGGGTCTCAGGGCGCAGAGCCGCAAGCACCGGCCCCAGATGGGAGACCTGAGGCCCAGGGGAGCCGAGGTTTGCCCTGAGCCCCGGCAGGTAACTGAAGAGTAATCACATTGACGTCGGCTCAAAATGTTTACAATTCCTAAGCTGACACTGAAGGTTCTCCGTGCGGCCACCCTGGCTTTCCACTCCGTCGGGAATCAACAGCTACACAGAGACACAGGAGAGGACGGCGGTGCGCACGCGTGTGGGCACAGAGGCGCGCACGTGGGTGCACAGCAGGGGAACACGGCCCACAGCACCATACCCACACACACTGAGGCTGTCCGCCCTCCCACGCCGCACGCCCGTCCCAGGGTGAGAAGCAGGGAGCGTGTGTGCCCCCTCCGGTCTCTCTCCTTAAAAAAAAAAAAAAAAAAAAAAAACTTGCTTTTTTTTGAGTCAGGATTTCACTGTGTAGCCTTGAAGTTATGACGATCCTCCTGTCTCAGCCTCCTAGGTGTTGGGATTACAGGCATCCGCCACCACGCCTGGCCTTGGCCCTCTTCTCTGAAGCCACCGGGATCTGACCCTGGGGCTCCCCCGTGCCAGCGATGTGGGCTCTTTCCTCTCCCCGTGAGCCTCGTCTCAGCCCAAAAGGTGTCGCTCACGTCAGCCCTGACGAAAAGCAGTTAGCCAGCGGTGGTGAAGCCAGGGGTGCGAAGTGGGCAGGTGGTGTCATGCAGCCTCACGCTGCACCCCGGCACCCAGGCCGCGCCCGGAGGCGGGGAGGCCGCTGGTTGCTAATCCACGGCCCAGGACCAGCTCGAGGCTTCCCCGCCCTGGAGCCCGCTGGCCGCTGCCCGTGGGTGCACCGCTGTGCGCAGCTGCGGGGAGTGTGGAGTCTCTGGTGGGATCTGGGGTGCAGTGGAATGGCGGCCGTGGGCCTGGGCGGGGACAGGGCCTCTGTTTAGGGTGCATGGATGGGGTTGTGTTAGCCAGGCTTCCTTCCAGGGTTCTCGAAGGAACAGAAGCTGGGGTTTATGCCGTTTCGGAGGTTGGCAAACCCCAAACTGCAGGGCTGGCGTTCCAGCGGAGGTGAAGGGTGAGAGGTGGTGGCGGAAGGGGCTGGCACCGACGGCCCTCGCGGGGTGGGGGTGGGGTGGGATGGCATGTGCCGGTGTCAGCCTTCGGGTCCAAGCAGGCCTTCGACGGTTTGGGGGCGGCCTGCCCATGCAGGGGACCTCATCTTCTCTGCTGCCTACTGATCCCAAGGTCCCCCGTCTTAGCTACTTTCTCAATGCTGGGACAAAATTTCTGACCCCCATCAGGTGAAGGAGGAGAGGTTTATTTCAGTTCAGCCCACAGAGGTTTCAGTCCATGCCCGGCTGGCTCCCGGGCAGGGCGGCGCGGCGGAGGGCATCGCGGAGGAGAAACGTCCACGGCAGGGCAGGCAGGGAGCAGCGGCCTCCCTTTCCCTTTTGTGTCATCCAGGCTACGAGCCTCTTGGGGGGGCGCCACCCACACCCAGGGTGGGCTTTCCCATCTTCAGCACCCAGAACTATCCTAAACCACCCAGTGGACTGGTTCAGCACTGAATAATCCACATTCACACACCCCAGACCCTGGTAGCTCCGAAAAGTCCCACCGATGAGTGCGTGAGGGTTTGGAGGGACACCCAGACGCCAGCCACAACACCCTCCAGCAGGAAACAGCCCTGGAGACACCCTGGAGGGTGTCTGGTCAAATGCGTGCTGCCTCGTGTCCCGCTCGGCTGACATCTAAGATTAACCCTCCGGGGACGACGCGAAGTTGTGATGGAGACAGCGCCGAGGCGACGGCTGCACAGGGCATCACCGCCACCAGCTGCCCCTCGGAGAGGCAAACTCACAAACGCTACACGGAGAACTGCTGTGGCCTGAATAGGGTTTGTCCCGCTGCAACTCAGCCTGGAGTTCAGGCCCACGAGAGGCACAGAGGGGAGCCCGGCCTCACCAGGGCTGCCGCGGGACGGGGATAGAGTCATGGATGGGGTGGCCCATTCCCAGAGCCCGCACGGCCCGTGCTGCGTTGGCTCTGGTGATGAAGCCCAGGTGCGCCGTGGCTGGTGCTTCCGGGAGGGTGGCCTGGCGCTGGGCACAGAGGGAGCCCCTGGCTGGTGCCCAGCATCCTCGGGGAGCAGCGTTTGTATCCCCACTTCACGGATGAGAACTCTCAGGCCAAAGCCGGGAAGCTGGGGGCCCGGGGTCACCCTGGCACCAGGATGAAAGTTCCGTCTGCCTCTCCTCCGAGCCGCTGACTCCTGGTGTGGAGGGAAGGGGACAGGGCCTGCGTCCTCCCCAAGCCCCTCCTCACAGCCAGGCCCGACCTCACCCAGTCTGCAGGGGTCATCAGTGTGGATCGCGGCTGTCAGCGGGGCTGCCCGGCCTCCCATTAGGGCCGAGTGAGTGACTCTGTTTAGAGAAGTCGTGGAGGGCGCTGCGCGGACAATGACGCCTGTCAGGGGATTTCCCGGGGGCTCCCGGGCATCGGCAGAGTGGGGGAGGCCTGAGGGCCAGCTCAGAGTTTATCAGCCCATGCGGAAAACAAGGTCTGCAGTGTGGACCATTTTGCCCCTAAAATTCATGTCTTTTGACCCCAAATGCAGAGATAATCCCGGGGCTCGTTTCCACTTGGGCTTGGAGAGGTCACAAGCAGCCGGCCCCAGGCGGAACCCCAGCCGGCCTTGGGTAGAAACACAGTGTGAACCGCAGTGCTGGGAAGCGTGGCTCGCGGCTTTGCACCCACTGTAGCCACAGCGGAACTGTCCAGGAGAATCACACCTTAAACCGGAGCTTGGCGCGACTCCCTGGTCTCCCCAAGCCACGTGTTCAAGGTCACCGGCCAGGACAGCATCGGCCAGCTTTGCAGTGGTGGTCACTCCCTGGACTGCAGAGGGCACGCTGCCTCCAGCTCCTCTTGAGGACTGCATGCTTGATCATCTTTTATTTTCTCCTCGGCTGCCAGGGAGCTCAGGGGCCAAGAAAAGCCTAAATACATCAGCAGCCTGGTCTTTCTGCTTCTAATGTATGCATTCTATTTTGCTGCAGAATTATAACCTCTATTTGGACCTTATTACATTTGCCTCATGTGCCACACACTGTGAGCAAATTCGCACCCTTTGTTGAAAGAGTGAGGATAAGAGTGAGTATGTGTCAGTGTGTGTGTGTGTGTATGTGTGTGTGTATAAAGCAGTGGAGAAGCAGGGGCCTGCAGACCTGCTTTCTGGCCTCAGCAGCTGACTGTCCACTTGGTCACTGGCCCGCATGACCGATCAGTCCCCCGCCTGGACACAGCACTGGTCTCCCCGAGCCACGTGTTCAAGGTCACCGGCCAGGACAGCATCGGCCAGCTCTGCAGTGGTGGTCACCCCCTGGATGTCACCGGGCGCAGCAGAAGAGGCTGATTTCCCAGGCATGGTGCGTGGTGACCAGCACAGGAGCCCTGTCCAGCGGGGAGGCCCGGTGGCCGCCCTGAGTGAGCAGGACGAGCCGGGAGCTGGAGGTTGAGTGAGCCGCTGTGCCTCCTGCCTGCGGCCCAGCCAGCACCTCACTACGGTAAGGGACAGGGACGGGGACGGGGCTGCCCACGTCACGCACGCCT
Source organism: Dasyprocta punctata (assembly GCA_004363535.1). Taxonomy (NCBI): domain Eukaryota; kingdom Metazoa; phylum Chordata; class Mammalia; order Rodentia; family Dasyproctidae; genus Dasyprocta; species Dasyprocta punctata. The sequence continues at coordinate 79,086 of RJWM01006204.1, read as the reverse complement.
GGCACGTGATGGACCCACAAGAGCAGCACCCTGCCTCTTCCTCCTGGGAGGATGGGTGCTGGTGAGAGATTCGGTGAGTGCCTGCTGCCACTGAGGTGGGGACAAAGATGACGCCATGTCACCAAGCCCAGGCCAGACGGTCCTGCCCCCAGCCGCTGTGTCTTTTGTCAGGGCCGGGCTGTGGAGCGGACTCCATCCCCAAGGCCCCTGCTGGCAGGCTGGCTGCGGGGGCTCAGCGTGGGGGTGCACCCTGCAGCCACGGGCCGTCCGCAAAGCCCTGGCACTGGGCCGAAGCCAAAGGCCCACGGACACCAGCGGTGAGGGCTGGGGACCAGAGAGAGATGTCCTGGGAGGCCACAGAGACTGGGGCCTGGTTGCATGGTGGCCCAGGGCCAGACTCCACTGCCACGGTGGGTGGTGTGGAAAACCGGAAGGGCTCCCGAGTGACCAGCTGTCCTGGGCAGGCCGGGGACGGGCTAGGCTGTGCACTGCATGCCCCCGCCGCAGCCCTCAACTCACGTCTGCAGATCAAAAGCCGCCGTCCAGTTCCTAAACCAGCACCACCGTGTCCCCAACACAGGCAGCAGCTGAACTCCGCCACTCGTGACCTAAAAAGTCCAGGAGGAAAGCCCTGGAAGGACTGCTGTCCTCCTCGGGGCTGTGACAGATGGAGGCGGAGGGCGGCGAGCCGAAGAGCAAGCGTCCGATTCCCAAGACCAGCGCAGAGGAAAGTTCACCCGGACCTAACCTTCGCCCTCCCGCTCAATTACCCGAGGCTTCTCTGACCGGCCCCCCGAGGTAAAGCACAATGGCAGAAGGTTTTAAACTCTTGGTCCCCGTCCTGCCCAGATATCACTCTTTTCTTGGACACCTTTCACCCCAGAAGCCCCCCGAAGAGGCGGCGCCCCGGTCTCCACGTGGCGTTTCTTCCCGACGTCGGCTCAGGAGGGCAGAGGTTAAGCGTGGGGACTTCTGCTGGAGCCCCGACTCGGCCGTGGGGGTATCCCCCGGGACCAGCCAAGGGCTTCTCCCCAGCCAGCTGCAAGCCAAGCCTCCCCATCACGCTGCCACCACCCCTCCACTGAGTCTGCTCTTGCCAAGGTCATGTCAAAGTCGCCACCAGTCCTTGTGAGGCCAATTTGCCCTGGTGCCCTGGACCTTGGGGCCTCCACCTTCTCCCAAAGCGCCAGTCTCCTGGCCTCCTTCCCTCGCTGGAGTCCTCCCTGCCCCTGCCCCATCCTCGCTGCTGGGCCGGGCTTGAGGCATGGCCCCTTCCCTTCTCTTTCCCATCGCCACCTTTGGGTGCTCTCATCCAGGCCAAGGCTTCCCCTCGGAAGCGTGGGTGCAGATTACACTTCTCTCCATGGCGACGTTGCCCCTGAGTCCAGCACCCAGGCCCGGCCGCCCAGCGCAGCTCCGCCTCTGCCCACTCCTGCCCCGTGGTCCAGTCCTCGCCCGTCCTCCAGGTGCCGGTGGGACCCGCAGGCCCCAGAGCCCGGGCTGACCGACGCCTCGCGCCTGTCTCTGTGTCCCTGGCTCCATGCTGTGGGCCCCATGCCTCGTGACTGTCCAGATCACTCCCTTCCGAGGCAGCCGTGGCTGGAGGAGAGGCTGCGCCCCACACCCCGGCTCACCTGACCCCCGTGACTGCAGCAAGTCCCCGCTTCCAAGTCCGGTCTCCTCCTCAGGCGGCGTGGTCAGGACTTCCCGCCTTTCCGGGGAACCCAGCAACAAGACAGAGCCAGCCGTCCCCCTTTGTCTGATCAGCAGGTGTCACAACCATGGCCAGGCTGGGGGCCCTCTGTCCTTTCCCAGCACCCAGGGGCCCAGCCACGGTCAGCACCTACTGTCTCCTTGGGTGCCCTCTGGCCCCTACAGCCTGCCAGGCACTGCCGAGAGTCCCTGCGGTGAGCAGCGGGTCTGCCCTGTCCCCCCTGGAGTCCTGGCCCCCAGCTGCTTCTGCTCCAGCCCCACCCGACTCCTGCTGCCCCCGGCCAGGACGCTCCGTGTCTGTCCCCCAACACGCTGTCCTGCAGGAACCAGCTCAGCTCCGCGTCTGGTCCTGGTTCTGCCCAGCCCTGGACAGTGTCCTGCTTGTGCACAGGGGTGCTACATGGAGATGGGGTGAGCAGCGGGCTGGGGTCAGCCCGGCCTCTGCCCCAGCTGCAACTGGCGACCTGAGCTTCCTGTCGCTCTTGAGTTTTGCACGCGGAATGGGGCAGCGAGGCCTTTCTGGGGTGCATGCAGCCGAGCAGCCTGCAGGAGCCCCAGCCCGACAGCCAGGCACGCTTTCACCCCGCCCCAACCCCGCGACCTTAGCCAGCTGTGTTGCTGTCCGGTGCCCGGGCCCCCGACTGTGGCGGAGGGAGGACCCACAGACGGCAGCGGCTCAGCACCGCCCTCCCAGCTCATTCGCAATCATCCCAGCCACCTTCACCCACCTTGCAGACAAGGACCTTGTGCACAGAGCTGGAGTGGCTGTCTACACGGCAGGAGGAAGTCTGGATTTGAACCCATGTCCATCTGGCTGCCTCAGTCTGTCTGGGTTACAGGAGCCCCAGGGCAAGGGTGGGGATCTCCCTGGGGGCTGATTGCACTCTGAGGGCCGTGACATGCCACCTCCAGGCCCCTAGCCCTGGGGCCTGCCATGGGGCCCTGGCACAGCAAGAGCACAGATGGCCCAAGGGCTTAGCGCCAGCCCAGGGGGAGGGCGCTGCACACTCACGACTCCCGCTCCTTGTCGGCAGAGTGCCGGCCAGCAGCCGGAAGCCACTTGCCCCGGTGCAGCACTCGCTAAGGGTCACAGCCCGAGCCACCAAGTGCTGCCTCGCCACAGGCCCCATGGCTGCGGGGCTCTCAGGTTCCACACCTGCCCCAAGCCATGCCCAGGGCACCAGACAGGCCGCGATCCGTCCTCCCCCGCCTCCCCCAGCCCCGGGGAGAGGGGGACAGCACCTTCGGGCTGTCACTATCTTTCACTGTAACCCGATCAGCGAGGAGACAGGATCCGGGGCACCGAGACAAGAGACGTCTTAATTAGTGGCTTTTCTGGAGCAGCGGGAGCTCCAGACGCCTCTTAACTTGTCAGTGAGTCTGAGCCGGAAACCTGGGCTTCCCGTGTGGCCGAGGGACAAGCTGGCGGCTGGCCGGGTGGCTCCGAGGGCCATGCCTGTGCGTGGTGCAGACACCTGAGGACGCTGAGCTGACTCTGGGCTCCCTCCCTGGGGGCAGCACTGAGCCTGGTCCCCACAGCAGGTCACAGAGAGGACAGCCTGTACTGAGCACCCAACGTGTGGCGCTCCAGAGAGCGGTCCCCAACCATGCAATCCATCGGAACCTCCCGGGACCATGAGCCATGGGGTCTTCAGGGGACAGCAGCCGGTCTTCAGCTGGGGACTGCAAGGTGACTGAACGGCCTCGGTGGATGGGCGAGGTGGGGGCATCTCAGGGTCTTGGAGGCTGGAAACATTTGGCCAGGTCCGAGGCCCAGTGGGAGACTGAGACTGAGGTGCACCTGGCCTGGCACCTGGCAGGGACAGGGGCCGGGCAGCTCACGGGGCCCAGGGACACCTCGGGGAGCCAGGCTTGGCTCCGGCGCCATGTGCTGAGAGAACGAAGGATCAGGCAGCTGCCTCTCTCCCGACACCCCCCGCTGCAGCCCAGGGGACAGAGGCCAGCATGACTGTGCAATTGTGGGCCAGCCCTGGCCCTCTGAGCCTCAGTTTCCTCACCAGCAAGTTGGGCCCTTTATGGCAAAGGAGCAGCTTACTGTAAACCACAGGCCAAACACGTGCGCTCCCACAAGGCTCAGCCTCAGCCCCAGTCCAGCACAGCGACGGAGCCATCACCAGGAACACACGTGGCCCAAATGTCAGTGGTGTGGACCCCAAACCAGCAGCACACATATTTCCTGCAAGAATTCGCATGGCCCAGGCATCGGCCACTCCACACGGCACGGGGGTGACCGGGGAAGGAGGCCGAGGAGGCAGGAAGCCTGTGCGGTTTGCTTTTGCCTTCCCAGAAGCACGTGGAGGAAAAGCAGCAGCAATGGCAGTGCTGTCCCCAGGGAGGAAAGTGACCCCTGCAGTGGGGACCCCAGAGTGGCATCCTCATGGGGGCTCCTGTTTCCTTCAGGGCCCACCTTGGCAAGTTGCTGCACCCCAAGTGCCAGGGCCCCTGCCCCCTGCAGGCCCGGGACACAGCCCACGAGGGAGCCCTCTATGCCCTCAGAAGACGAGGCTGGCAGCGGTGGTGCTGGTTGCTTTGGGGCTCTGCACTGGGCCCCGGGTGTGGAAAGCTGACACTCCTCTTTGTGGGGAGTAGTTGGGGACTAGGGACAGAATGTGGGGTGCAATCACCCAAAGTCCACTTGTGTGAAGCTGCCCTGGGCCAGCAAGAACACTGAGTGTTCAGAATCGAGGGGACAATAGATAGCGGGCCAGGTCCCCATCACTGCGGACACCATGAACAAATCCCTCCTGGGCTTCAGGTGTGGCAAAGACAGTTGGAGAGGAAGCTGCACCCTTGAGCCCTGAAATGGGTCCCCAGAGGGCTGGCCTCAGTCCCTATGGCCATCTGTGCTCCCTGATCGCCAGCCAGGCTCCCCTGGGCTCGGCGGGACCTTGCAGGGGGCCTCGGGTCACGACCCTTGCCCTGTCCAGATGGGCCAACGTCGGCTCCATCCACAGCAGGCAAAGACAATGGGTTCTGTTGTTGGCCAGCTGCCCTCGGTCAAATTCTCCAGGGACCTAGTGACCCTGAACAGGGCTGTGAAGGGGGCCCCACTGACTCAGCAAGATGCCCACTCACTAATGAAGGGCCACTGGAAAGGGCATTGACCTTGGTCAGCAGGCAGGAGCTCTCCACTAGGGACCACCACAGAGCAAAGAGAAGAGTGATCTGTCCACCGAGGACCACCGCAGAACAGAGGGAGGTCAGCACTGTGACCACCACAGGACAGAGAGGAGAGGGCTGTCCATTGGAGCCACATGGCATGGTTTAAAGCTACAATGTCCCCCCAAAGTCTCCTGTGTTCATCAGTGGGGCTTTTCAGAGGTGGTCGGATCATGGGGTGCTGTATTCAACAGTGGATGAATCCAGTGACAAGCTCCTAACTGAACGCTCCTGGTGGGACGAGTGGGGTACTGGAGACGTTACCCAGAAGGGTGCGCTGGTGTCCCTGGCTCCTCCCTCCTCCCTCCTCCCTCTCTCTTTCCTTCCTGGCTGCCTCAGGGTGATGCGCCTCCACTACACCTTCGCACCACGTCATTTCTGCTGTGGAGTCGGCAGACCACAGACTGAGCCTGTGGAAACCATGAGCCAAAGGAACATCTCCTTTAAACTGAGAGTGCTGGGCGGAAGTGACCGATCCACCACCAGTGCCCTCTACAGGGCACAGCAGAGGGGGCTGCCCGTCCTCCCTGGCCCAGGTACAGCTCAGCTACACAGGGACCACCATTCGTGCGTCAGTGAGCCGCAGGCAGACAGGGACAGAAATGCTCAGAATGTGCAGGCGCTGTCCCTGAGGAGGAGCGGCACAGCCAGGAGCTGGTAGTTCCTGGGTGTTACGATTTGGATCTACAGTGTCCCCCAGTTGTCTTGTGTGTTTGGAGGGTGAGTGGACCCTGGGGGTGCTGTCACTGACTTGCTGTTGGAGCTGGTTGCTGGGGCTTGACCAGAAGGGTGTGTCCTTGTCCCCAGCCCCTCCCTTCTCTCTCTCTTCCTGGTTGCCATAGCCTGAGCCCCCTGCTATGCTGTTCCTGCCTGGGAGCCAGCTGACTGCGCACTAAAGCCATGAGTTGAAATAAACCACTTTAAATTGTGAGTGTTGACTATTGTGTCCCAGCAGTGGGACAGTGACCAGGACACCGGGCCCGGGGCAGGGTACACTGGCTCCGCAGAGACAGAGAGTGGACGAGAGCCCCAAGTGCGAGGACAGTGGCAGGGCGGTGTGGGAAGAGGACGGGCCTTTTCCTCAGTGACTGCAGGGGACATAAAGGGGTGGGGCCAGACAAGGTGATGAGGGACCCAGCTGGGGGAGAGGCATGTAGGACTCCTGTGGGAGGGAGGGAGGGTCAGGCTCTGGAAGACCCCGCGCGGTAGAGGGGACTGTGTCTTTCCAGCCCCAACTTTACACATGGATTTCTAGAAATCTTGAGAGAAAGGTTGACAAAACAAGTCTAGCAGGGTCCCAAAATAATTCCAGCTCACTTCAGTTCATCCCCAAAATTCAGGCAGAGCACTTGACTCAAAGACATAGTGACACACAAGGGAACGCATGGCCAGGGAGAAGGGAGGAGAGGGAGACTCGATTTGGTCATCTTAATAGACACCACAAAAGCATTCAGCAAAACTCAGCTTCGTTCGGGATTTAATTTTTGAAATTCTTAGCAAACAATGAAAGGGGTGAAATGTCCTTATTTAGATACATTTGGAGGAATGGGCAGGCGAGAGAGCTACAGCATCCCCAGGACAGGACGGCTGGACCAGGAGGGGAGTCGGTCCCTGTGACACGGTGGTGCTGACCCTGGACTCACCAGGAACAGTCCCACCTCCTGTCACCCACACACTAGGACGCCGCCCTCATCCACCAGGCCAGAGACGGTCCACGTCCCCAGAAAGGGACAAGGAAGAGGGGCTGGATGTGCACGATCACGTTTCCAGTGTCCATGAAGGCAGCTTGGTCACACAGGCTGCAAAGAAGCTAGAGATGGGGCTTCCACCTGGGAGGTCTGTGCCCTCCAAACCTCCAAGGGATTCTGCTCCTAAAGGACAGAGGAGTAGAGAGGGAGGAGAGTCCAGCTGTGGGCACTGCCAACCTGATAAGGAGAAGGCAGCCGAACTGTGGAGCGGACATCGTGCTTGAAGAGTTCCCGCTAAGCCAGGATCATGACGAGGACGTGTTCATCGCTGTGTGTGGCGTTTCCCAGTAGATACACACAAAGCAATTTTGGACAAGAAAACATTCGAAGATGCAAATATTGAATATACTGTGAAAGTCCACACCCAAGACAATCTATGAACAAATAGGTGAAAATAGTATAAAGAATAATCAGGGACAACTAATAATCAGCAAATTTGCTGAGTATAAAAGTCATTGAATTCCTATATGCCACTCACCAATAATCAATCATCAAATAAATATATAAAAATTCCTAATCATAAAAATAATTTTAGGGGCGTGCAAGATGTTTACTAGAAAAATTATAAAATATATTCTTGGATTGGAAAGCTCAGTGTATCGGTCAACTTACCCATCAGCAAGACTCAGCACCTGCCACCCGCATGCTAAGGGAGCAGAGGCAGCTGAGGCTCACGGGCTCAGTGGATTCAGTCCACAGTTGGCTGGCGCCGAGTTAGGACTATCATGGCGGAAGGGTGTGGGGAAGGAAAGATGCTCAGTTCATGGCGGCTCCAAAGAAGAACAGGGGAACAGCACCACATAGGCAGGGCTGGGGACCAGACACAGGCCCCAAGGTTACACCTTCATGACCACCCTTAAACCCCAGGAGTGTGCTTTATGAATGCCCTAGATGCCTACCAAGTCAATCAAGTTGAGACAGTTAACCACTGCACCCAATAGCAAAGGTGCCAGTTCTTCCCAGATTAGCCTGCAGATTCAATGCATTTGCATAAAAAATGCTTAGATTTTTCACCGTGGGCCTTGAAATGCTAGCATAACAGAAAGTGCAGTGGGTCAGAGCAATGACTTAACTTTTAGAAAGCAAAGAAGGCTGCTTTTCTATCACAGTTGTTAAGGGACACTTGAGAAAGCCCAGTCACCAGGGGTCAAGGAGGACAGTATCTACAGAGAGCAGGGGTAGCGCTCCACAAAGACGCTGCCCCCCTCAGGGGTGCGAGGCTCAGAACAGAGCCTGCCCTACATGGGGGCCACAACCGATACCTGTGTGAAGCAACGGATGCACCCACAGACCAGAAATGCAGGGAACGAGGAGGGACATAATCAAACTTAGCAAGGCCATCGGTCCACAGGGTATTGTGGACATCTATGGACTGCTTTGTCCCACTGCAGAGAGCACCTTCCCCTCCAGCCCACATGGCAGTCACTAAGACAGACCGCACACAGGTCATGAAACACAGATTCACAGGGTTCGAGGCGCAGAACTCATGCTGTGGCTGCCCTGAGACCACGAGAGTTCACCTAGAAACCACAGCAGAAGGCCAGCTGGGGAAATCCCAGCAGAGTTCCAAACTAAATGACACATTTCTAAGAAACGTGAGTCCAAGAAGAAATTTCCCAAGAAATTTTAAAACCTTTAATCAGACAAAAATGAAACATAACTCACCAAAAAGCTTGGATATAGCGACAGCAGTGTATAAGAGGGGATTTGTAGCACTGAATAAGAATACTAACAAAGAAACAAGGGCTTAAAGTAAGATGAGAAATTAGTTCCAAAGTAAACAGAAGAAAGTAAATGATAAAATTAGAGCATAGATCAATGAAAGCAATAGAGAAAAATCAGTGAAACCAAAAGCTTGTTCTTTATAAAACATCATTATAATTGATAAGTTTCTAATCAGGCTAAGACAGAGAGAGGCCATAAGTGAGCCATACTAGAAAGAATCTCACTACAGACCCCACAGACATTAAAAGCATGGTAAAGGAATCCAATGAACAACTCTAATTGATAGCTACTAATTTGATAACCTAGATTAACCAATTCCTTGAAGGATACAGTCTGGTGAAACTCACACAGGAAAACTTAAGCAATCTGAAGAGGTCTGCATCTATTAAAGAAAGTCAATCAATAATCAATAACCTTCCAAAACAGGAAACCCAAGTGAGTTTGCCGATGAATTATACAGACTTTTAAGGAAGAGATTATACCAACTCCCCATGATCTCTTTCAGAAGATAGAAGGAAAGGGGGTATTCATTCCCCAGCTCATTCGATGAGACCAACATTACCCTAATGCCAGAAGCTGAACGCCATAGGATGATACCTCTCATGAGGCTGGTTGCAAAATTCTCAAATTATTATCAAATAAAATCTATCAATGCATAAAATGAATTATATACAATGATCAAGTAGGATTTATCTCATAGATACAAAATTCAAAAATCCATTCAGGGCTGGGGACATTGCTTAGGGTTACGGTGTCCCTAGGTTTGAGCTCCAGTATCATAAGGAAAAAATAATTTCTGTAATTAATCACACCAACAGACTAAGAAAGAAACCTATCATTACATCAATAGATGCAAAAAATTTTTTTAATCCAGTACCCAAAACCAGGTGTGGTGGCACACACCTGTAATCCCAGCACTTGGTAGGCTGAAGCAGGAGGATCACTGTGAGTTCAAGGCCAGCCTGGGTTACATACAGAGTTCAAATTGGCCTGAGCTACATAGAAAGACACTGTCTCAAAAAAAGAATCCAATACCCACTCATAATCTAGAATAAATATCTTTCAGAAAACTATGAATAGAGGGGAAACTTGTGCAAATCGAAAAAAGAATGTTTTAAATAACCTATAACTGCCAAGTTTGGAGAAACACACTTGTAGTCTGTGTGGGTTTGATCCTGTGTCCCCCCAAAGTCTCATGTAATTGTGGCATGGACAGGATGGAGTCTGGCCTTTGTGATTGGTTTGTTGTCTGGCCCTGGGATTGGTGATGTGAGTGCTGCACCTGCCCAGGGGTGGAGCCAACATACAGTGTAAGGAAGGTGTGTCTTCCTCTGTCCTAACCCTTGCCAGTTCGCCTGGCTGTTTGGTGGCTGCCATGAATGGCTGCCCCGCCATGCCACACTGCCTTGGAGCCAACTAAGTATGGACTGAAACCCCTGAGAACTGTAAGAAATAAACCTTTCCTTTCCTAATTTTGGGCGTCAGGTATCTTTTCTCAGCAACAAGTGAAAAGTAACCAAGACAGAATTTGGTGCCAGAGGAGTGGGGTTGTTGCTGTGACTATTCCTGACTATGTGGTTCAACAGCCTTTGGGAATGGCTTGCTAGAAGAGTTTGAAAATGTTAGGAGATGTCACCTAAACGCATAGAGCTGGAACAGCTTAGGCTGTTCTGTAGCAGAGATTCTGGTCAGAGCTCAGAAGACCAGAAGGTTGGTAGAAAACCTGCCTGTAAAGACCAAGCTCAGGAGGTTTCTGCTGGGAAGAAGGACTGCATTGGTTGTTGGACTCCACATAATGTGTGTTATGGCTTGTCAGAAAGTTAGCCTGCATTCTGCTCATGCCCAGGACTTTGCCTGAGACAGATTAAGGGCAGAGGACTGGTTAGTCTGGCAAAGGAAATTTCAAGGCAGCTGAATGTTGAAGCATTGGCTTGGCTATTGTTGGGGACTTTTAGCCAGATTTATGTTGGGAATCAAGAGCAAAAAGCCCAGCATGGTGATTTAAAACATTGTGAGTTTGGCCAGAAAGCTGTGGACTGTAACGACAGAGCTGAGACCTCGATTGCAAAGAAGGAACAAAGAAATAAAAAAGGTGGCCTGGGGCCATCCCAGGCAGCCACTGGCCCCCACCCTTTGCAGCCTCAAGGCAGCAAAGGTGAAAGGGTTTGCTCAGAGGAGAAAGCCGCAGAGCACCATGTTCTAGAGTAGCAACAGAGGCCACAGCAGGTTCCAAAATGGTGGCAGCCACAGCAGATTCCAGAATGGTGATGGCATAGAGAAGCTGTTCCTCACAATCAGGTTCAGAGAGCTCAGCGATCCAGGCCGTCAACGCCTAAAGCCAAGACAGAGGAAAACCTGGCTACTGCTCCAGCTGGCAGCAAACCTTGGCAGCATCCATGTGGTACTGGTTTTAAGTGCAAGGAAAATGTGCAGCTTCTGCTCCACCTTCAGAGGGCAATATGCAAAGATGTAAGGGTGAAGCCAAGGGTAGAGTGGAAAACGCAGAAGTTTGAAAAAGCCATGAATGTGTGTTGTCCAAGAAACACATTGGTGAGAACCAAGCAGAGTGGGCTTAAGAGAGAAGCTATGGAGGTTAAAACCCCTGGAAGTGCTGCAGGGGTGGAGTCACTCAAACCTTTTGGAGCTTGCAACCAGATTGCTTCAGATGCTGAGCAGAGAACTCCAGGACTTAATGTTTACCCTGCTGGATTTTGGACTTGCTTTGGTTTCAATGTTTTGAATTCCCCTGTTTGTAACTTTTGGAATGGTAATGTTTACCTTGTGCCTTTATATGTTGGAAGGGTTTAACCTCGTTTTCATTTGTACAGGGGGTTACAGATAAGAGTTTGCCATAGGATATTTAGGACTTGGACTTTTCAGTAATGCTGAAATGGTTAGGATTTTGGCAACTCTTGGAGATGGACTAAATGTCTTTTGTATAAAGGCTATGCATGAGTCCTTGGGGGGCCGGGGTGGTATGTATGTGTTTGATACTGTGCCCCCCCCCAAAGTCTCATGTAATTGTGGCATGGACAGGGCTGAGTCTGGCATTTGTGATTGGTTTGTTGTCTGGCCCTGGGATTGGTGATGTGAGTGCTGCACCTGCCCAGGGGTGGAGCCAACATACAGTGTAAGGAAGGTGTGTCTTCCTCTGTCCTAACCCTTGCCAGTTCGCCTGGCTGTTTGGTGGCTGCCATGAATGGCTGTGCTACTATGCCATACTGCCTTGGAGCCAACTAAGTATGGACTGAAACCCCTGAGAACTGTAAGAAATAAACCTTTCCTTCCTTAATTTTGGGTGTCAGGTATTTTGTCTCAGCAATGAGTGAAAAGTAACCAAGACATAGTCCTAACACTTGGGAGGTTGAGGCAGGAGGATTGCTGGAGTTAGGCCAGATTAGGTTATATAGTGAGTAGCAAGTTCAAGACAGTCCGAACTACATACTGTGATGCTATCTAAAAAAAAAAAAAAAACTAACAACATATTTAATTGTGAGAAGCTCAAACTTTTCTTCCAAGATCAGGGATGGGGCAAGAATGTCTTCATATCACTGCTTTTCAAAATCATACTGCAAGTCAAGGCCAAAGCAATATAAGAAGAAAAGGAAATTAAATATATACATATTGGAAAGGAAGAAAAGTATCATTGTCCACAGAAGACATGATTATCTATGTAGAAAATCTAAAAGAATTGTAAAAAAAAAAAAAAGAAAAGAAAAGAAATATGTGCTGGAACTAATGGAAAATCAAAGCAAGGCTGCAGAATACAAGATTAATATACAAAAGTCCATCATTTTCCTAGATGCCAGCAATGAATTTGAAATTAAAATCAATATCATTTATAGCGGCACACAGAACCAGGGAGTGTTAACAAAATATGCATAAGATCTGTAGATGGACAACCACAAAACTCTGATGAAAGAAAAACTAAATAAATGAGAAGGAAGTTTGTGAATTGATAAGGTCAGATTCCTCCCCACTGGGTCTGTAGACCCAATGCAATTCCAATCAAAATCCCAGTAAGCTATTTTGTGGATATCAACAAACAAAGTCCAAAGTTTATACGCAGGGGCCAGAGGCCCAGGGGAGCCATCACAATGCCAGTGCGGACAAAGCTGAGAGCCTGTACCGCCTGCGGTCAGAGCTGACGGCAGAGTTACAGCAGGAGCGACAGGGTGGTCACGGCAGCGGAACGGACACGTGAGCAACGTCCCAGAACACAGAGCCTGAAACAGTCCCACATAAACGCCACCAACCCCCTCCAAAAAAATAGAGAAATCAAAATATATTGTGCTCAGGTACAAACTCCCTGTGCTGAATATGATATCTAAAATGTACCAATAAATTTAATCATATAAAAGTAAATACCTACATACGTACCACCAACAACCTTTCTTTGGCAAGGGAGGAAAAGCAATACAATGCAGCAGAGATACAAGGGGTGACCCCAATACACAGTGAATGTTTAACTTTTTAAAATTAATTTTAGTTTTTAAAAAAGTTGCCATCTTGTCCTCCCCAAATCTTCCCCCTCACTTTAGACATACCCCGTGGCTCTCGCCACTTTCTGAAGTAGTTCTGGGAATCCTCTTTCTTGAGCATCATCAGAACTCAAGCAAATGCTGCTGCCCAGCAGAAAGGCAGCTCAGAAAAACACAACGCTGTGTCCTCGCCCACCTTGTTCACCAGAGCTGGCACCATATGACTTCCGGCTTCTTCCCAAAGTCACAACGACCGTGCAAGGAAAATGCTTTCAAACTACTCAGGATGGCCGGCCACAACAGTGCAACTGAAGACACCAGTGGACACAGGTCCTCGGGCCTTCTCCAGACCTACAGAGGGCGTGGTGCTCTGCGTGGGCCATGAGCCTGGGGACAATGCTTAGCGCATTGATGGGGGCGAATGTACCCCTCTGTGGGGGACGTGAGTGGTGGGGGAGGCTGTGCAGACGGAGGCAGCAGGGACCTGGGAAATTCTGCAGGGACCTTCTGCTCTATTATGTTGTGACCGAAAATTGCTCTGAACTAAAAGTCTATCAATTAAACAAAACGTACAGCAGTTAGGTCAATGTGTGAGTAGGTCAGGGCGAGATGAGAGATGGAAACAATACAACACACAAAAATACCTCGTGGGTCTGGAAACTTCACTTTTGACATCGACAGGATCACGATCAGCTGAGGATGGAGAAAGTTCAGGAGTGGTACAGTTTTCCATGCAGAAGAAGAGAAATTTGGTCCCTACCTCACACTGCACAGAGGACTCAATTCCAGATGGATTAAAGGTAAATGGGAAAAGAACTTCGAAACCTTTAGGAAAAAAATGTAATGATGATCCCCCAAAATATAAACCATAAAGAGAAACACTGCCTCTAAGGCTGGGGCAGGGAACGGGCACACACTGCTCCCGTCACGGTGCCCTGGCCCGAAACAGCAAGGCGTGGGTCACCGAGCACACCTGGGAAGGGACGCCATGTGCAGAGAAGGTGACGCTTCTGCCACAGATCTTCAAGCCCCAGCCTCACAAGCAGGGAGGGCCACCATGAGGAGCCGCACTGACGGACATTTGAGCAAGGCTGACCCAGACAGAAGAGAAGGCTGGGGACACAGGAAGAGGGAATGAGCCCTGTGTGCCTCAGATAGCTCTGCAGGGCCAGAGGAGCTGGAGGGACGGGGGCCGAGCGGACTCTGTTTCCAGTGGAAACAGCCCTGCTGCCCGAATTCAGGGCCCAGCACTGCCATCTCCCGGGGGACATCGCCTTAATGGGTGTTGCCCATACTCACCCTCGAACTTCCCCGGCAACCAAACCCCAAGCAGGTGCGCGCACTCACGCAGCAAGCACCTGAGCCAGCACTTGGGGGACTCCAGAGAGCCACCCTATGTCCCCGGATGGCCACTCCACACCCACGGGTCTTCCTCCACACTGGGGAGTCAGTGTGGGGCAGCAGCGGGCCAGCCGGAGAAACACCGCTGGGCGCCGCAGAGAGCTCGCGCTTCGTGAGCAAGGCCAGGAAGGGCTCCACCTCCTCCTCCGCCACCAGGCTGCGGAGACTGCCCGCTGCCCGGAGGTGAGCACAGCGGGGAGTTACCTCCCACGGCTCATCCGTCATTTCCTGCAAGAACGCCGCTGGCTGCTGGCACACCTGGCCCAGGTGTGGATCTGTGCTTGGACAGAACCCTCCTGTGTGAGTAGGGGAGGCTGCAGGCACGCGGGCTGCCCGGCGTCGGGGCACAGGTACCCCCAGGGCCGCGACGCCCCGGGGCTGTCAGGGTCAGTGAGGCCGACCCGAGAGCCATGTGCATGCCAGCGGGATGCCTGGGGAACCTGGGAGCTGGCGCACTTCCGGACAGTCCCCTCGCCTGGCCCTGCGGAAGTCACCGGTGTGGCTGCCAGCTCCTGCCAGCCACACCCACATCTTCCAGAGCCTGCTGTCCCCTCCTCCCGTGTCCTTGTCTCTTGCTACTCCCCCATGCCGCGACCCCCAAGGAGCCCTGACGGTCTCCATCCTAGGTGGGTCCCTCAGCCCTCCCTCCACCCACCCACACGGTGACCACTGCCCTGCTGGACAAGACCCTGCCGAGCTGGTCAGGGCCCACGCAGACCGCACCAGGCCCCCTGCCCACGCCCACGGCCCCCGTCCCGTTCTGGCTCTCCCTGCTCCAGGCACCGCGCTTCTGACAGATTCTAGCTCAGTCCTGGAGACTCTCCGAGGTGACACCACCCCAAGGAGCCCTCCAGGAGGCCTGCGCAGAGGCCACCACTCGCTCCCTGTTGACAAGCGGCTCCCCCGGGCCATGTTCCTCCAGGGGCAGGACAAATGTCCGGCCGGTCCCAGGTGGGGTGGAGCACACTGCTCCTGAAAGCCAGAGGAACTTGGAGGTCAGTCTGCAGCCCTCAATCGTGGCAGCCTTCACCGAGGCCGGGACGAGGCCGCCACAGCCACTCAGCTGGGGGGTGCGGCAGCCTCTGGACGGGCTGCTGAGGGTGGAGCACCCCAGGCGAGTCCAGCCTGTCAGAGGCGAGGCCTCTGCTCTGTGTGCCTCCTCTACCCGCTGCTGCTGTGGGGGCGTGGGGAGGGTCCTGCCCGCCTGGATGGGGAGAGTCATCACCAAGAGACCCCTCGTGCCACCTGCCACGTGGACCAGGGCTGGTGGCCCAGCTTGGGCCTGAGACTGGGCGCTGGGAGACTCCAGCAAGAGTCTCTGTGGCTTGGACTGTGAAATGGGCCCAGCTCTCTCCCCAGCAGGACGCTGAGACCACCACCCACCGCACAGCTTTAGAGGCCAGGGCTCTGGCACACAACCGTCGGGACTGGGGGACACCAGCTCCCTGCTGCCCTGCTCTGGGGGGGTCCCTGTCCACTGAGCCCCCAGTGCCCCGCCGCCGCAGCCCAGGACCCGCGCAGGTGCCCTGGGGCGCTCGCAGTGAGGGAAGCCAACGTGTGACGGAGGGACGCTGATTAGCCGGCTCTGCCCGCACTGGCTCGCTCGGCGGAAGAACTCGGATTAATCCAGATTGACAATGAGCCGGGTTCTTCCCCATCCAGGCAGCCGCAGCTTCTCCCGGGGGCTCCCTGCCAGGAAGGTATTGTGTTCCGAGATGAAAATGCTTCTCATTTTTTCTACAATTTCCGTTTAAGAAGTTCCAAATGTTCGTCCAGATGATGTGAGACTGAACTTCAAGAAAATCCTACGGGGCTTTTGACAGTGGAGAAAATGTGGGGGTCTGGTCCCTGACCCCCAAGCCGCGGAGGATTCAATTTCAAACCTTTCTTCTCCTGGCCCTGCTGCTGGCTCTGGGGATGCAGGCACAGCCCCCACCCTGGCATGGGGGAGTCTGGGCAGGGTGGAGTCCACAGCCCCCATGCACAGGTCTCCAGGGTGAGTGGGACTCCGAGGCCAGGGTCCTGGGCTCCAAACTCCCCTCTTCTGGCAGCCTCAGCTCCTGGGTTTCTGTGCTGAAGGTGACTCTGGGTGAATAGGAATTAATCGTGCTGTTTTCCCTTTCCCAGGCCCAATAAACTACACATCTCACAGCACCCCCAAGAAAGGCTCTTGTTTCCACTTTGCAGATGGCTAAACTGAGGCCCCACAGCAAGCAGGTGGTACCAATCAGAGCCAGGGTGACAAAAGCCAGTGCATCCCCTAACTGTGTCTGCAGGTGACAGCAGGGCAGGTGAGTCTCCCCCACGCCCAGCTGGGACCCCAGGCTTCGCAGCGAAGGTTGCTGGGCTCCTGCGTCTGAGCTCTGTGACGAGGACAAGGTCTGCAGCCAGGACAGACAGGAAGGTCAGTGCGGACCTCCGCGCCCCCTGGGGCCCCAGGACGGTGGCCCCCTCCACCCTCCACGGCAGCGAGTAACGTCAGCCGTGTACACAGAGGTCCCTCGTTGGTTTTCGGAACCATGCAGGACAAAGTCACGCGTGTGCACGCCTCCGGCCCCGGGTGTCAGAGACCGGGGAAAGTCCCGGTGTCCCGCGGAGGTCGTGTGTCCAGGCCCTGGAGTGGTGCCGCTGTGCCACGGGGCCCCGAGGGAGAGGAGCCGGCGGGCGAGTCTCCTGCAGCTTCCCCTGCGGCTTCCCGCTGCGCACCTCTCAGGCGCCCACGTTTATGACATAATGGGCCATGAAAGCAGCAGCCGGAGGTGACCACCTGCCATGGGGCCTCCCCAGGCACCCACAGCCGCGCTGCCAGAAGTGTGGTGGCTGTGGTGTCCCTCAGAGAGGCGGTGCGTGGACATCGCGCCCCAAGCCTTCCCCAGGGGTCGCTCACCCTGGGCCCCAGCAGGCGGGGGCTCGGGCGAGATCGTTCGGGGCACCCAGCCCAGCCGGGAGTGGGGGCCAAGGGTGCCAACATTTGGCTGGTCGGCAGCGGCTCCTTCCTGCCCGGCCGCCCACGGTCTCCCCAAGCCCATCCGAGGGCTCCGTGGAGGCCCCGGGCCCCTTCAGCAGCACCTGCAGGCTGGACCCAGGCTGGCCCCAATGTGGCACTAATTCAGACCAGGCCCGGCTGCTGGACGTGAACTGGGCAGCCCCCAGCAGTCTCGATGGGAAGCCTCAAATGAGGACCACGTTTCCAGTGCTAGGCCCCAGCAGACAAAGGGAATTCCAGACTCTCCAGGGTGGAAGGGAATCTTGAAAGGTTTCCTACCCAGCCCATCCAGCAGCATTACAGCTGCCATCCAGGTCTAGAGCTACCTGGGCAACCAAGGAGTGTGCACGCACACCAGTTTCTTGCACACCGCCCAGGTCGGGCAGCTCATTACCTCACAGGGCACTTGCTGTTCCCAGCAGCTCCATTCCTCCTGAAATGCAGGTGGAGTTGCTGCTTCCCTGGCCATCCCCAGGCAGGCCCAGGGCCACACAAGACCTGAGAGCATGGCCCCAGGCTCTGACTTCCTCTCCAGCTAAGGCCTTGCTCAGAGATCTGAGGCACCTTGGCACTGCTCTCGATTTCTGAGCAACTTTGAGACACCCGGGGGAGTCGTGATCTGTCTCTGAGGAGACCGCAGGAGCTGAGGCCCCGAGTTCCGGGAGTGGGGGGCCCAGGGAGGGGGCCTTGATGTTGACAGCGATGGGCGCTGTGGAGCTGGGCGTGGCTGGCTTCAGGGTGGCAGCACACACCTGCAACCCCTGCACACTGGGAGGCTGAGGCAGGAGGGCTGCAAGTGTGAGCCAGCCTGGGCAAAATGAGTGTCTTAGGGAAACTCTAGCCTCAAAATAAAAACTAAAAAAGAGTTTAAAATAAAAAATAAAATAATAAAAAATAATAAAATAATAAAATAAAAATAAAAAATAAATTTAAAAAAACTAAAAAAGGAGCTGGAGATGTAGCTCAGGGTGGAGGTCCCGAGTTCAATCCCCAGTATCTCAAAAAGAATTCATAATAATAGCAGCTGGGCATGGTGGGGCATCCCTTTAATCCCAGCACTCGGGAGGCTGAGGTAGGCGGAGCGTTGTGAGTTCGAGGCCGGCTTGGGCTACAACGTGAGCGCAAGGCCGGCCTGAGCTACATAGTGCGACCCTGCCTCAAAAAACCAGGGCCGGGAGTTTGGCTCGGTGCCTTAAGCGCCTGCCCTGGCAGGCGCGAGGTTGTGAGTTCAATCCCCAGTGCCGAAAAAAAAAAAAAGAATTAATAATAATATCAATGATGATGATGAAATACAATGATGCCTCAGTTTATGAACTTTATCTCCACGATCCTGATTGCAAAGTTAACAGGACAAGAACCAAATCGAATTTCCCCACAAGGTCAACACTGAACTTAACCCGTGAATTTGATTCAGTTCTCGTCCAATTTGATTCAGTTTTTGACCAGAATCGTGTGGAAAGAATTAAGCTCAAGAACTGTGGCCCTGCTTTGCAGCTGCAGTAACAAACCCTCCCATTGCTGACCGCTGCGCACGCCTGTGACACTGCTGAGCCAAGCGGAGGGCGCTGGTTCTGGGGTTCGGCTCGCCACCCATCTGGGGCCACAGTGCGGGGCGGGCTTAGCTTCCAGATGCCCAGGGCCAGCCAGCGCCGGACAGCCCGCCACACCAGGACCACAGACCCAGGCTGCCCAGACTCCAGGCAGGACCAGCAGGCCACGTGGCCCTTCCGAGGCTTGGTGTCCCCTTCGGGGTGTCACAGGGTTGGTGCAAGGCTGGGCCTGCACCCTGCACCTACTGTGTGCTCAGAAGGCCGAGGTCCCCTGCAGCCCCAAGGAAGGACTTGGGCAGGAAGAGGAGCTCAGGTCTTTACCGGACCAGAGGAGGCGGGAGGCCGCAGCCAGGCCTGCCGGATTCCTTGGCCCGCTCTCTCCCTGCCCGTGATGAGCAGACCCAGTCAGCCGCCCAGGCGGGGGCGGAAGTCGGGGTCCCTGCAGAGCAGGTGGAAGGAGGAGGTGGCAGAGCTTGGACGGTATCTGCCCCGAGCAGCAGCCAGACTCCCGGGCTTCGGGGTCCATGGCAATTCTGTTTGCTACTTCAGAACTGCAGAATGCCATCCCGTCCTTTTAGCCAGCGTTTCCTCGGGGCCTCATCCTGTGAGAGGCTCACGAAAGATACGGTCATCATCTAAGCCAGGCTGAGCAGAGGCAGGAGGGGCTTTAGGGAGATTCTCTCTCCTGCAATCCCCAGCCGACGTCACAGCGGCGGGGAGAGCCGTGCACCGTGGGAAGCTGGCCGGCCACTGGCCGGTGTCGCTGCTCCGTGGGTTGCCCAGGGTCTGGGACCTGGGAAAGGATTACAGATGTGCTATGTGGACATCTTTGTTTCCTCAGCTAACTAGCGGGTCGTGCTATTCTGGACCTACCTCTGCTGTCCCTCAGGCCTGCTAATTTAGTGCTATTACTGCTGCTGTGTTGTCGTTCTTTTGCGACTGGATCTCACTTAAACTCACTATGCAATCCAAGCCAGCCTTGAACTCTGAGGGCTCATCCTGTCTCAGCCTCCCCAGTACTGGGATTACAGGCATGCTAATGTCTAAAAGTACCTCCCTCATTGCTTTGTGACCACTGCCGGAGCCCCAGCTGCTCACCCCCACCCCATAGGTTCACCCGCTCCTCTTTCGTAAGCACCTACTACTCACCTGCCCCATGCCAGGCCCTGTGCCCGCTGGAGGCCGCCGACACCTCCCCTGCACCTGCCAGGAGGGGTTAAGGAGTTGCCCAGGGAAGCCCTGGCTTAGTGGGGAATTTTCCCCCAGCTGAGAAGAGGCCCGGGAAGAAAGAATGACCAATTATGCGCCGTGCGCCCTCAGATGAAAGGCCCTTTCTCTGGCCCTCCCCCGGCCTGCCCGGGCTGTCAACAGCAATTTGACCAGGAATGCTGCTGGCCTGACCTGTTTTTTCAGGATGGTCCCCACACTGTCCATCGCCCTGCCCGGAGGTGACCAGCCAGCGCCCTCGGCATGGTTCCCGGCTAAACTTCACCTTCAAAACCAGCAAAATTGATCAGAAAAACAATTCCTGGAAATCTCTCACTAATGATATTTGGAGTCGGGGAACGGGCGGGGCGGGGGCTGCCCGGCTCTAATCTGATCCCCGATGCGGATTTCTTGGCGGAGAATGGTCAATTGTTACTCCATTCTAATTGGTTCTGGGTCACTCCCTTCCAAATAGCTGCTGCGTTCTGTTCATTTTTTCAATTAAATCTTAACAATTCACATCTGACAAAACTCAAAAATCTTGTCAAGAATTGTTCCGATTTGTACGGTAGGAATTCGCAGGAGCCCGGAGCGGGGGAGACTTTCACACACGGGAACCAGTTAAGAGCTAATTCCGAGCTTGTTCCGGGCGCCCCTCCCTCTCCCGGCGGCTGCGGGGATCCCGGACCGAACCTCCTCCCCCCCCCTCCTCCTCCGCCCTCCCTCTCCTCTGAGAAAGTTTTACCCTAGAGCCCGGGCGACCCATGTGGACAAAACAAAGGCCCTGTGGCCAGCAGGCACAGGTTCAAAGCTGCCTCAGGCTGGGAATCTGGGTGACACCCCTGGGCACCCCCTTTTCTCCACTGCAGGACAGGGTACTCTGGTCAGATCTGGGACCCTAAGTGTCTGCTCCCCAACACTCAGGCGGTGCCCACCTCACAGAAGCTGCCCTCTGAGGGGGGCAGTGCTTCGGGCTTGGTCCCAGCCTTGGTTTTCCCTAAGAAGAAACCTCAGACCAGAGAGGGCCAGGACTCTCAGAGCCACACAGCGAGCGCGGTTACAGAGCGGGGAAGACAGTCAAGGTTTGTTCTGGAAACCGCAGGACCGCAGCGCCTGGAGCAGGCGTGTGGGTCTCTCGGGAGCCCTGGATGGCGGAACACCCCTGCCTTTCAGCAGGGTTGGCTGCTTCCCAGGCCCGAGGGCTGGTGCCCGTCAGGCTCCAGTGGCCCGGATATCCCCAAGAGGCCAATCCCAGGCCTCCCGGTGTCCCCTCGGCCTCACGGGGCCTGCCACACGGCGTGGTAACCCCTCGGGACCTGGGCCTGTCCCCACCACGTCCCCTCTGCGCCTCGGTCCCTGGACAGCAGCCGTCGCCTTCAGCCTCCGACCCCATCTCCCTGGGTTGTCCCCACCCCAGCAGCCCTTGACCACTGTCCAGGTCACCTTAGGAAGTGTCCTGCAGGGCTGGGCTCTCCCAGCTGGCCCCTGACCAGCCCCACCTTCTCTGCCTGGCCTCCCTCTCCACTGCACACGGGCCCCGCACCCCAAAACCAGCTTCCTGCACCCAGCTGCTGCCCTCTGCCCCTCCCAGCAGCAGCCCAGCCGGTGAGGTAAGTCTGGTGGAACCACAGAGAGGGACAGGGACACCGGGGCTGTGGGGCAGCTGGACCCCGTGGGCCGGAGTGAGGCGGGGAAGCATGCAGTGGGGGCCAGGCTGGGACTGGCGGCACTGGGATGGGGTGGGGCCCTCCTCTCTGCCAGGCTCAGCTGGACTTGGTTTTGTCTCCGCCAGGCGGCCTCCCCACCTGCACCACCACCGCCCACAACACAGCACCCAACACCAGGCGGCGGAGCCCCGCCCACTCCCCCTGCCCCGCCTCAGCCCAGGCCAGGGTCTCTGTCCTGTGGTCACCAGGAGCCACCACCGCCAGGGACGGTCATGAGGGACAGGCCGCCCGTGACTGGCTGAGGGCTCCTCCCCCAGGGTCCCAGGACCTGAGCACCAGGCGGGCAGGCAGCACCGGGGGTGGCCGGGCCCAGACTGGGCTCCCACAGCAGCGTATTCACAGGTGACAGAGGAGGCCGCCAGGCACAGACCTGCGCAGACGGATCTGGACACAGGCCTCTCCCTTGCAAGGAACTCAGAGGCCTATAACCCCAGCACTACGGGAAGCTGAGGCGGGAGGAGCGCAAGTTCAAGCCTCCCCTGGGCAACTTAGCAACAGCTGTCTCAAAACAAAAAAGGCTGGGGACGCGGCACAGTGGGAAGATCTGGGGCTCCGTCCCCAACACAGAAAACACTCAGGAGGGACGAAGGCCAGTGTCCGAGCACTGCCAGTATCAGGGGCCGGCAAAGACAGGCGGTGGGGACCGTGGCGCCCACCATCACCAGGATGGCGTCTCACTGAGGAGTCCGGCAGGGTCCCTGGGCTGGCCGCGGCGAGCTCCTAGCACGTCCACACCAGCCCCTGCATGTGTGTGTCCACAGCTGGTTCAGGTCTCTGATGGAAACCGGCCCAGGGTCCGCAGCGGGGGACGGGTTCACAGGCTACAGTCTGTCCCCGAGGAAGAAACCAGCCCTGGAGCCTGGGAACCACACGGGGACGACGCGGCTGCCTGAGAAGCAGCCGGGCAGAGCAGGCCCACAGGACTCCGGCCACAGTGTTCAGGAAATGCTGACCACAGCGGGGACACAGAGAGCTGGGCAGTGGCCAGGCTGGGGACAGGGCTGCTGCCTAATTCTTTAAAAAAAAAATTCACTCTGGGAAGCTGAGACCAAGTTTGAGCCCATCCTGGGTAACTTAGTGAGACCCTGTCTCAAAATAAACACAAACAAACAACAAATCAGCAGGGCGGAGGCTGCAGCTCTGGGGAAAGCGGGGCTCAGTCCAGGAAGGAAGGCCCTGCGCGCTTGGTGCTCAGCAGCTGCTCTGGGGGACCCGGGAACCCCATCCACAGGCCGCAGGCCACAGCCCAGGCTCTGTGTCCGGTATCCTGCCTGGCTGGGCATGCGGGGGTGGGGGACCAGGTCCGTGGCCCAGAGCAGGAGCCAGGTCAGGAGCAGGACGGGGGCCTGGAGGCGCAAGGACCTGGTGCTGCAGGAGGCTTGCAGTGTCCCCAGAGCACCCAGCCCTGGCCTCGGAGCAGGGCCACCTGGGCACAGACCTCAGGGCTCAGCCGACCATTCAGGAGCCCCTCCATGGCCGGCGGCCTCCACCACGCTGGCCCTGCATCTCTGCCTGGTTCTAGGGTTCTCAGAGCCCTAGGAAGGGCCTTCTGCTCCTCAGGCAGGGCTGGGCTTCCACTCTGGCCGCTCCCACCCTGCATGGCCCCCACAGGGCCGCGCTTGCTCGGCCGCAGTGAGTGGGTGCTGAGCTGCCAGTAGCGCAGGAAGGATAGTGGGGAAGGTCGCGTCAGTCTGCAGTTTGGACCACACGCGGAGCTCCAGGCTGGGAAATGGCTGGGGCGTCTTCCTGAGGCTGCGAACACACGTCCACATAAATACAGCACATGGCTGGTCACAGCAGTGGTGCCCACACTGGCCAAGTGGACACGCCTGTCAAGAGGGGGACAGACTGGCACTCTATGCAGGGAATAGTACTCAGCAGTGAAAAGGAACAGTGCCTGCTTACCAGCTGCAGAGAACAAGCCACTCCTAGTTCCTGCTCAGTGGACAAGAGTGGGCTTGGGAGGATTCTAACACCCAAGCCCTGGGAAGCACCTGTGCCCACCGGGAGGAGGGCGGAGTCTGAATCCTGCCACGCCCACAGACGGGGTGGGGCCACACAGCTGAGCTCTGCTTCCTGCTTCCTCCCCACACCCTCAAGGTGCACTGCTCTGTGAGGTCACTGGGGACCCTGGACAACGACCAGGGCTGGCCACCTTCTCAGGGCTCACACAGGAAGGGCCAGGGCAGCGTCTGGATGCCCAGGTGCCCTTGTTGCCCTGGCATGGTGGATTTTGGTCTCCACAGCGCTGGCCTCCTCACCCCACCCTCAGCCCGTGCCTGTGCAGAGCTTCGAGGGTCTGGGGTTCCCTGGGAGGCCCAGGACCCTGCCAGCACTCACCCCGGCCTGAGCAACTTCCTGGGGACCCAGGGCAGGCGGCTCCTCCACAGACGGCGTCCCCGGACCATGAAGGGGATCATGCGGGCTGCCCTGCTCCCAGGTTCTAAACAGTGGTCCCTGCAGGGTGCCAGCCACGGCCCGAGTGCAGAAGTGACCGGGGTCAAAGGCAGGAGGCGCGTTTCAGACTCCGTTCCAAGACCAGAGCCCGTCTCCACGTGGCTCCGCGGGCCAGGGGCTGGAGCGGCCGTCACTTCGAACACAGTGGGTTAAACTGCGTCTTCATTATCTGCACCTTTGCTCGCACGGCTCTAATGTCGCCGCGAGGGAATTTAAATCACCACGTAACTCGCATTGCGTTTTCTGTGCTCCAGCACTGCCTGACAGTCCATACGACTCTGAGGAGAGGAAGGAAAGCGCTGCGGGGATTGGACGACATCATCGCCTTGCGCAGATGGAATCCTCGCGATGCCCCGCTGGACGCCCTTGATTTACGAATAGGGAGCCTTGGCCCAGGGAGGGCAGGTGAGCCCCCAACAGTCACACGGCAGGCAGGGATGGAGCTGGCACTAGCCCTGAGTGGGCCCAGGGGAGCCAGGAGATTCCGAGGTGAGACAGGCTGTGGCCATGGGATGTGACAATGCCACAAGGTTTCTGTCACCAAACCTGCGCCCCAAGGGAGCCAGAGTCCTGGTGGGTCAAACAGGAAAGGACAGTGTCCCTGCCACAGTAAGGCCAGAGAGTCCAGCCCACTCATGGACAGCAGGGGACAGTCCCCTCCTCCAGCATAGTGAGCCCACTTCCTATCCCTCCGTGCCTCAGTTTCCCCACCTGTGGGGGACATGAATGCTCGATGATGCCCTCCCATAGTCACGGGCCGACTTTGTCCCCCAAGTCCGCTGTGTGCTTCGGGCCTGGTGCCCAGGACTGTGGGCTTGCTGGACACAGAGTCTGGCAACATGGGTCGGTAGGGGGGACTCAGTGTCCCTGTAACCACAAGCCACAGAGAGGCCGAGGATGCCTTGGAGCCACAGGGATGGGGACCCCAGCCCCCAGGTCTGCAAGGTTGTGTTCAGCTGGCGAGCCCTGTGAGGAGGTGCTGGGGACAGGGGCCCGGGACAGGGGCACCACAAAGGCCCGGCCACAGCCATGTGGGGTGGCAACAGCCTGGCCACTGAGCGTGGTCTGCAGCTCATTATGGCTCCCTCAGCCCAGGGGCCTCCAGCACTCGCCTCCTGCCCTGTGGCCCCAAGACACAGGTGAAAATAAGGGGTTGGCTCATGATGCACCCCAGCTTCAGAGGCCCCAGCTTTGGTCCCACAGACCCCACCCATGTGCCAAAGTCTTCCACAAGTCAGGCCTGCTGCCTGATGGGCACACAGTGAGAATTCGTTGAATCACTGAGTGCGTATAGAGAGGAGACCTGCTGAAAAGGCCAGAAGGGTCCTCCCCAGCTCGCAGAGGGAAAAGGGTGCTGAGGGAGCCCCAAGCGCAGCCAGGTAGTGGCCTGGCCAAGGCCACACACCCAGAACGTAACCGTGACACCCACCCTTGTCCCCCTCTACCGGCACCTGCTCCCCTCGCCCTGTCAGGAGAGCTGCGCTCAGGGAGCACCGGCTCTTCACGCTCCCGTCCATGTAGTACGCCTGCTCCAAAACGCTGTCTCTGAAAGACGCCTAAGCCATCATCCTTCCAAACACAGGGCACGGGCCACCCGGCCTAGGCACCCCAAGAATCTCCCCAAGAGCTTTAAACAAACCCTCCATTTTCCACAGTACTTTTTCCTTTTCTGTGTTGGCATCCAAACAGTACATTCTAATGATTTACCTGCCCAGTTCTCAGCTAGGCGGTGAACTCCCTGAGATCAGGGCTTCTGGAGTACGCTTATCAGTCCACTGGTGCTGGCACATGCACCACGACCCCTGGTACACAGCAGATGCCGAGTACACAGCTGTGGATCTTCTGTCGCCCCCTCCACCTACCTACTCATCAGTAGCGGGGCCCCTCCAGGCCCAAGGCAGGTCCAGCAGAGAGTCTGTTAGGAGTGCCAGGTCCTTGCTGATGAAGCAGGAGCACCTGGCCATCTCTTCTGTGAATTTTCCCTTCTGCATGTGCCCCCAGGTCTCCTCCTGCTATCCACCCCAGCTTTGCTTCAGTAACTCTTATAGTTGATACATTGTGTCAACCCAAGAAGTGTAGAAATTTAACTAAGACACTCAGCAGGGAGCCAGGATCCATACTTTGTAAATATCCTCAGCCTGTGTAAGAGGAGGGCACAGAGGTGATCTGAGTGCTACACCTACCCTGAGGTGGGAGGAGTAGCCTGCATACAATATAAGGAAGAAGAGGCTTATTCGCTCCCCTATTTGCTCTGGCTGCTTTTGTTGGCTGCTCCCTTGAAGTGTTGCTCCAGAGCCATGCCACCCTGCCTTGGAGCCAGCTGATTATGGACTCCACAGTGAGTTAAATAAACCTTTCCTTCCTTCATTTTGGGTGTTGGGTATTTTGTCCCAGAAATGAGAGAAAAGTAACCAAGACAGAATTTGGTACCAGGAGTGAGATCATTGCTGTGACTATACCTGTCCATGTAGTTCAAAAGTTTATGGGAATGGCTTGTGGGAAGAGTTTGGAAAAGTTCTGAGATATCACCTGAAAGAGTAGTACTGGAACACTTTAGGCTGTTGTGTACGGGAGATTCTAGTCAGAGCTCAGAAGACCAGAAGGCTGATAGAAATCCTGCTTGTAAAGACTGGGCTTGGGAGGCTTCTGCTGGGAAGAAGGACTGCATTGCTTGTTGGACTCCAGGTGATGTGTGTTATGCCTTGGCAAAAAGTTTGTCTGCATTTTACTCATATCCAGAGACTTTGCCTGAGACTAAGATTAACGACAGTGGACTAACTAACTTGGCAGAAGAAATTTCAAGGCAGTTGAATGTTGAGGCTGTGACATAGCTATTGTTGGTGGCTTTTAGCCAGATTTATGTTGAGAATCAAAGCAAAGAGCCCAGCAGGATGATTTAAAACATTGTGAATTTGGCCAGAAAGGAAACTCCAATAAAGCTGTGCACTGTAAAGATAAAGCTGAGGAAACGTCTATTGTTGAGAAGGAACAGAAGAATAGAAAAGATGGCCTGAAGGCATCACAAAAAGCAGCAAGTCTTGAACCTCTGCAGCCTCAAAAAGTTAAAGACTTTGCTTTGAGGTGACTGCCACAGAGCACCATGTTCCAGAATGGTGGCAGCCAAACCATGTTCTGGAATGATGGCAATATAGAAAATTTGTTCCTCAGAATTGGACTCAAAGTGCCCAGTGATCTAGGCACCTGACTCTTACAGCCAAAAGAGAAGAAAGCCTGGCTACTGCTCCAGCTGGCAGCAGACCGCAGCATCCTCCATATGGTGTTAGTTTTAGGTGCATACAGAATGCAAGGGTTCTGAGATTAAAAAGGCTTCCACCCCAATTTCAGAAGGCCTGGGAGGCCAAGCAGTATGCCCGTGAGAGGGCAGCGTGTGAAGCTGTGAGGGTGAAGCCAAAGGTGCAGTGGAGACCCCAGCAGTTTGGAAAAGCCAGGAGCATGGGTCATCTAAGGAAACCTGCAAGAAGGGAGTAAAAATCTAGTCCAAGAGAGAAGTTGTGGGAGCTACATCCACCAAAGTGCCACAGGGGTAGAGTCACTCAATCCTTTTGGAGCTCACCACCAGATTGCTTCAGATGCTGAGCATGGAACTCCAGGACTTAATGTTTGTCCTGCTGGATTTTGGACTTGCTTTTGTCCCATTTCTTTGTATCCCCCTGTTTGTACCCTTTGGAGTGGTAATGTTTATCTTGTGCCATTGAATGTGGGAAGTGTTTAACTTTGTTTTCATTTGTATAGGGGTTTATAGCTAGAGTTTGCCTTACATGTAGGAAGAGACTTGGGAATTGGACTTTTCAGCAATGCTGAAACTGTTAGAACTGCAGCAAGTCTTGTAGATGGACTAAATGCCTTTTGCATAAAGGGATGTGCATGAGTGTTTGTGGGCCAGGGGTGGAACGCTATGGTTCTAGTGTAATATAATGTTGATAGACTTAACATTGGTTCTTAAGGATTGTTAAACCTGTTATAATGTTCAAATTGTGAAAAGATACAAATAAACCTCTTGTATCTGGAAACCTATTTAAAGAAATGTGTATGGTTGCCAAGTTGACAAGTAGTGGATTGTTATGGTTGATACATTGTGTCAATCCAAGAAGTTATAAATTTAACTAAGACACTCATCAGGGAGCCAGAATCCTTACTTTATAAATATCCTCAGCCTGTGTAAGAAGAGTGCACAGAGGTGATATGAGTGCTATACCCACCCTGAGGTGGGGGGAATAACCTGCATACAGTGTAAGGAAGAAGAGGCTTATTCGCCCCCCTTTTTGCTCTGGCTGCTTTTGCTGGCTGCTGCCTTGAAGTGTTGCCCCTGTGCCATGCCACCCTGCCTTGAAGCCAGCTGATTATGGACTCCACAAACAGTGAGCTAAATAAACCTTTCCTTCCTTCATTATTTTGTGTCGGGTATTTTGTCGCAGCAATAAGAGAAAGTAACCAAGACAGTAACAAAGCTCCTTGAAGACAGGAGTAGTCAAAGACATGAAAGCAGAAACCCGTGATAGGGGCTCTGGACCATCTCTAAAAGCTAGAAGGGCCAGCTTTGCTCTTGTTCTTTCTTTATTCCTGAATGAAGGGTTGGTGCTTCCGCAGTTACATTGTGACCTGGAAGACAGAACCCACCCCAAGGTTGGCAGAAAGAAAGCCAGGCCTGTTAGAGAGGCCTCCTGTGTTCTTAAGGTACTGACTGTGACCCGATGGCTTACAGGAGGTGTCTCTCATGGAACGGGCTAAACTGGAGACATCTGGGGGCTGGGTGGCTCTGACTGGTCACCGGGGGCCGGGGCCTCCTACCTGTGGCTCTGGTACTCCTGGTAGCAGCAGACACAGCCCGGTCCAGACAACCGGACGCAGAGTTTCTCACGGTCGCTCAGGGCGGAGGCCTGTGACCCGGAGTCGCCGGAAGGAGCTGGCCCTGGTGCCCCTGAGCCCAGGAAGGCTAGCGGGGTCTGATGAAAATTTAGACTCAGGCTCTTCCGCGCGCTTCTGGTTCCCGCCTGCAGGGGCGCTGCTGGGCCAGCGGGGGGTCGCCCTCGCCCTCCCTGCGCCCCCCCCCCGACACGCGGGAATATAGCGCGACACTGGCCAGTCCCGGGATTCTGGGGCTCCCGCCCCTCCCCGAGCTGTCTGCCCATCTGGGCGGGCGCAGGAAGAGCTGCTGTCAGGGGGCGGCTGAGCCCGGCGCCCACCCGGCGGGCACCCGGGGCTCCTGGGAGCCGCGTACGGGAGCCAGGCCGGGCGCCGCCGGCTCCAGCGCTGCGGGCGCGCTTTCCAGGCGGCGCGGCCTCCGCGAACTTAGCAGCCTCCGGGGCAGCCCTGGTGACCCCCGCCGTGAAGCCGCCTCGCTGGGCAGCGGGGACTCCCGAAGGAGACAGGGTTGACCTCGAACCCGCACCGTGCAGCCCGTCCACTCGGCACCGCCGCCCGCCAGTCTCCAGCGCGCAGCCTGGACTTCCGCTCTCCACAGTCGTGCGAAGCGGCGCTGTCTTCCTTCTGGTTCCTCCCTTCTCCTTCCTCCTCCTTTCTTTTCGCACTGCCCTACAACCCCAGCCCTTTTATTATTTTGTTTTTTATTTTGATCCGGTGTCACCAAACCACTGAATTGCCTAGACTGGGCTCAAACTTGCAATCTTTCTGCCTCAGCCTCCCAGCATGCTGTGCGGTACTTTCTTAGACCTGCTTGTCTGCCGTCTGTCTGTCCACTCCACGCGGTGACTCCTCTGGGAGCCCTGATACCTCAGGAGGTCACGGAGAACACTTTAAAAGCAGGAGGTAGCCGGGCGTGGTGGCGCACGCCTGTAATCCCAGCACTCGGGAGGCTGAGGTAGGCGGAGTGTTGTGAGTTCGAGACCGGCTTGGGCTACAACGCCAGCGCAAGGCCGGCCTGAGCTACACAGTGCGACCCTGCCTCAAAAAACCAGGGCTGGGAGTTTGGCTCAGTGCCTTAAGCGTCTGCCCCTGACAGGCGCGAGGTTGTGAGTTCAATCCCTGGTGCCGCAAAAAAAAAATAAAAATAAAAAAAATAAAAGCAGGAAGTGCCCAGTGACAGCAGCCCTACCGCCACCCAAGGACGCCACCCTCACAGGGCGCTGGCTTCTCCCCTTCTCTGCTCTGCGCCCCAAGGCTGGGTGCAGGCTGCACCCGCTCTGCCTGAGCTCAAGGAGGCTGCACGCGGGACTCTGGGACCTGGGTCAGACGCGGACCCCGAAGGTCAGGGGGACCGAAATCCTCAGCCTGTCCCTGCCCCCACCCCCGCGGTGACCCTGCAGAAGAGAAGCCTGCTCCACTGCTGAACTTCAGGGATGGGTGTTGGACAGGGGACCAGGAGACCGAGGGGAAAAGGCCACTGGTCACCCAGGCAGGGTGTTCATGGGACCCCCGCTCCAGTGAGCTGTAGGAGAGCACCTGCCAGGCATGCCAGATACTGAGAGGCTGAGGCAGGAGGGTCCCAAATTAGAGCCCCACCTTTCTCAAAATTAAAGTAAAAGGGGCTGGGGCTGCAGCTCAACGGAAGAGTGTTCCCTGGCACGTGTGAGGCCCTCAGTAGAATCCCCAGTGCTAACTAAAAACCACATGCGCAGCTGAAAAAAACGAAAGAGCAGGAAAAAAACAAACAAAAGGAGTAGCTGCAGCAGGAGAGGCAGGCAGGAGACCTGGCAAGCGACCCTGTTCGGGGAGGCCGGGGGTCCCCTGCAGGCTGCTCCGAGGCTCTCTGGAGAAAGGCACTTCTCAAATGGGCCCTCTCCCGAGCCCCGGCAGCGCACCAGCTCTGCCCAGCTTCGAGGAGCTCCTCCCCCTCACCGGCCAGGGCACCTCAACGCAAATGTTTCCTCCTTCCAAAACACAAGGAGGAGTCCGTGTGGCGGCGCACGCTGGAGGCAACTGGAGGCAACTGCATCACAAGTCTCAAAATAAGTCTGCGCAACTCAGTAACTCGGCCTCAAAATAAAAAATGAACCGGGCTGGGGATGCAGCAGCGGGGTCAATCCAGAGGGCAGTAGAAAGTGAAGGAAAACACACGAGGAAGAAAAGATTCGGTGATTACCGGCGCAAGTGGACCCTGCCAGGCCCACGTCGCCCTCCGCAGGGAAACGCGGCCCATTTTTAGGGAGAGGAGGAAACAGCTGTGTGTTCCCGTTTTGCTTTGCATCCTGGTCACGTGCTGCCTACTTTAAAAATCCACAAGCAAGGACGCCTCCTCGCTTCCCCGCAGTGCGTCCCTGCCACAGTCAAGGTGGCCCCGCTGGCCCCCAGAGCCAGTTAGCGGCTCCCAAATGGGGCAGCCCCGCGGGGTGGAGGGCACCTGGCTGGGGCTCCTGAGGCCAGCAGGTCCCTCGGAGGGGAGCGGGCGGGAGGCAGGGACTGGGCCGCCAGCTCCGGCAAACATCTGCCCGGGCCTGCGTCTCAGGGCTCGAGGGTCTGAGGCGGCCGTCTGGGGGGATATGGTCTAAGCTGTGCGTGCTAAGTGCCCCCCAGCGCCCAGCCCCTCAGCTCCTGTCAGGGTGCGTCACCCCTTGGGCACTGCCCACTCCCCCTGAGCCGCCCGGGCCTGGCTCAGGGAGCCCCAGGGCTAAAAGGTCCGGGTCCTGCGCGGCCTGGAGGAAGAAGGCTGGAGCGGCTGGTCGGCTTTTAACAAAAAGAAGCGGAATCGTCAGCCGCACCATTAGGCTAATGTGTGAGGCGGGATCAATGTGCCTGGGGTGATGGGGTGCAGTTCGTGCCCTCACCTGGCCCAGGGGAAAGCGGGTTTCCAGAGATTTCAGCGTCCAACTCAACCAGGGAGCCTGGCTGGCAGATGCCCCATGCTGGGGGAGCCCCGGAGGCCCCCCGCAAGGTGACACAGGTGGGGCAGGGCAGAGCACGAGCCTGGGAGGGGGAGAGGAGGGGAGGGCAAGGGGGGAGGGAGAGAAAATAGAGAGGGAAAGGGGGAGGGGGAGGGGCCGCTCCAGGCCGGGGTCCAACCTCTCTCCCAGCTCCCTCAGCGCTGTGACTGGGGCACCTGCACATTTGGGGACACCAAGCCTCGGGAAAGGGACAGCTGAGGTCCTGCCGGTGGAGCACAGGCTCCTGCAGGCCCTGAAGACAATCAGACCCCGCACAGGGAGTCCCTGGGGGCACGTCTTCAAAAACTGCATTTCCAATAGGCCCCTTTATTCTCATCATCTCTTGGGGGTACAGTGCTTCATCCACAGTGGGGCACGGTGCTCCTGCACTGGACCCAACCCCTTCCTGCTTGAGGGTCAAACAGGAGGGCAGTAGCCATCAGTGCCTTTCTGGGGGCCACACTGGGCCTGTCTAGAAAAGGAGTCCAGGTCCCTTTTGGGGGACTGGAGTTTGCTGGGGGAACTCCTCCGCATCTCTCAGCTGGGTCTCCCCGGACTGTGAGGAGCCTCGGCGAGCACTGCTGGGGGTGCTCTGTAAACAGCACGCGGGCACCGCCCGTCTCTACGCCCCACAGCGGGCAGGCGGCATCTGGGACCAGCCCGAGGTCCGAGGCTCCAGCCCAGCCGCTGGAAGGCTGGGTCCCGGCCACTGCTCCACTCACAGAAACTCCGAGTGCGCGTCCACCCCTCCGTGTGAACTGGGGAGAGGGCTTGAGGAGGGGGTGGTGGCCCGCAGTCCACGCTGTCCCTCCTTCCCCAGCCAGGTCTCGGTAAGGGCGCGACCAAACCCTGTGTGCCCCGGGGACACAGCGCAGCGGCGCGGGGAGGGTGCGGCATCAGCGTCTCCGAGGCCAGGCCCGGCGGAGCTCCGCACTTTGCGGCGGCAGGGGCACAGGATTCCGGCCTCGCTGCGTCCCGGCTGGGGACAGGTAAAAGCTACCAGATTTTGGCGCGGGGAGGCGCGCTTGGGCCCTCGAGTGCTGCGGCGCTGGGGACACCGCGTGCTCCTGGGAGCCCTGCGGCTGAGGCGGCCCTCTGAGTGGCCCTGGGCGCCGGGCCTGGGGAGGGCCGGCGGGGGGCAGAGTGGCCCGCGGTCAGAGCACCCCCTTCCCCGCGGCCTACCAGCGAAGGCCACGCGCAGTCTGCACGTCTTAACACCGCGCCCCATCTTTCCCCGCAGGAGCGGGAAGGAAGGGCCCGAGGGCTCCAGGCTGCCGCGCTGGGGCGAGGCCTCCTCTCCGCAGAAGTCCGGCCAGAAGCAGCCTCCGCCCGCGATACTCCACCTGCCGGGCCTGAGCCTCAGATCGGCGTGGCCTCCTCCCCGGTGCTGCCGGGCCGGGTGCACAGTGCCGCGCCCCCCAGCTCCAGTTTAGGGGGCTCAGGTCCCCGACGTTGCCTTGGGGACGCGCGGGTGCGCGGCGCAGGGACTGGGGCGAGCAGAGGCGGGATCGGGAGGGGCCCGGGCAGAGAGAAGCCGGGGCCGCGAAGGCCGCGCCAGACTCGGAGACGCCGGGAGACGCCAGGTGAGCCGGGCGGGGCCAGGGAGCCAGGGCGCCGGCGGGGCCGGGGCGGGGACCACAGGACGGCGGGAGGGCGGGGCACCCCAGGCCGCGAGCCGCGAGGGTCCCCGGAGGCCCTGGCCGCAAGCCGACGCCGGGCGGCCCACGGGGGTCGAAGGAGGGGTCGCCGGCGTCCGCGGGTCCTGGGCCCCGCGCAGCTGGCGCCACTGCCGGCGCTTCACTGCGTCCGGCTCGGCCCTCCACGCCCAGCCCGGCCGTCGCGCCCGTCATCCCTGGCTACCTGATGGGGACGGGGTCCAAAGCCGCGGCGCCAACTCCCGCAGCCCGGCCCGGCGACCCGGGGCCTGGGTCGGTGGACATCCGAGTGGCCCCCAGTCCAGCCAGGCGACACCTGGGGGGCCGACCGAAGAGCCGATGACGGAGTAGATGGGGAGTCGTGGTCGGCGGGGCACAGAGGGACCGCGCTGGAAGCCCCGAGCCCAGAGGAGGAGAGTGGGGAGGATCCGAAGAAAGGGACGCGAGGCTGAGGACGGAGCCAGGAGAGGTCGAGGCCGCGTGGTCAGCACCCTCCGCCCGCTGCCCTTCCCACGCGTTGGTGAGGCCGGGACTGCGGTTCTGCTTGGGCCCAAGGCCCGGGCCGGGGTGCACCCCTCCCAGGCCCGAGGCCTTCGGGGCGGGGCTGTCACAGTGGAGCCCTCTCCATCTGCCCTGTGGGGTCTCCACTCGAGCCCAGCCCTGGGTCACCCAGCCCAGCTCCCGCCCCACTCCGGCCTTGCGGACCCCAGGACGCGTGGTGCACCCAGAAGTGTCCCAAACTGCAGGGGGTCTGCACTGAGGCTCTGGCTGGGGTCGGGGCCGGGGCCGGGCCCGCGCCCGTGGTCCCTCAGCCCTTAGGACACCCTTACCGGCGAAGGACCTTGGTGCTGGTGCTTGGGAACCTGGGCTGAGAACCCGAGAGCGCGCCTGGCCGCGGGAGGCCCGGAGGCCCGGAAAGCTTCGTGGAAAAGAGCAAGGTTGGAGACTAAATCGCTCTACAGACACCAAACGAATGGGCTTTGCGCGCACAGCCTGGCTAAGAAGAAAGCAAGCCGGGTATAAACTGGACCCACGCAAGACCCGGGTCGCGTGAAATAAACAAGGAACAAAACAGCCCCCCATTCCGGGCTAGAGTGACTCTGGCCTGAGACGCACGCACCCTACTGCTTCTGGTCATTGCTTTCCAAAACAGTTTATGATGGGAGTTTTCAAGTAGGAAACAAGGAAATGGCTGAGAGAAAAAGCACCTTGTGCCGGCCCCCACTCCACAGCCAACTCCCGAGCTGCTGAGTCTGTTCCCGTTTCCCTCCCTTTGTGTTTACAAATTGATGTTTCTGTTGCCGTACCTAAAGCAAATGTGGGTATCACAGCATCTCACTGGTAAATACATAAATGCACCTTTAACTTTTTAAAATAACCGGCTGGCTACAAATCCCAGCTCCCAGTTAATCCAAGAGTATTGGCCATTGGTGGTCAGTGTATTTCTGTTTTGATTTTCCTGCAATGTTCAGGTCATCAAGAAGTCCTATTTTGTTCGGTGGGGGGGCGGTCCCAAACAATGCAAAACTGAGACCAACAGCTGTAGAGGTCACAGGGTCCGCGCATGGCTCCTCCCTGAGGGTACAGGGTGAGCCCCATACCCCCACGCTGGTCTCTGCTGGAGCTTTAGAGCTCAGCAGAGAGGACAGCCCCCCCCCACCTGCAAGGGCAGCTTCCCCTCCTTTTCCTTGGGGAACTATAGAGCCAGCAGACTTCCTGCCTGGGGTGAGCCCAGGACCCCACTTCCCAGCAGCCTCCCAGGGAGGGAAGGACATCAGGACCCCTGCAAGAGGATAAGACCTTTTAGGGAGCAGCTCCACGGGGGCCCCGAGAAGTGTCCCAAACCACATGGGGTCTGCGCTGAGGCTCTGGCTGGGGTCGGGGCCCTTACTGGCGGGTGTCCTAAGGGCTGGTCTCTCTGGGGTACCCCAGAACCCCTGCTCCCTCAGAACCTCGGTTTACCTTTTCAACAGGTTGCTAGGTCAGAAGGCCACAGAGGACCCCTGGGAGAGGGAGAAGCCCCAGGTCCTCTGGCACACACCAGGCCGGCACCCAGCCCCTTGGCCTCCACCCAGCTTCGCTGTTTCCTAAGTGGGCACTGGACCAAGGTCTTGGGAAACCCTTTCCCAGTCCAGGCCACCACCACCCCCTGCAATCAAAGGGCTTTGGGGTGCCCAGTGTGTCCCCCTGAAGGAGAGCCATGGCACCTTCCTGGGCCAGGCTGGCAGCTACCAGCGCACAGCAGTCACTCTCGGTGACGCGGGATGAGGCGGGAGTGAGTGGGTTGGTGCCGCCGGCTCCGGGCCGGTGTGCCAGGGCCACCTGGGAGGGGCAGGCCGAGTCCCCTTCCTGGTGCCCTGGGTGCAGATCTAATTTTGGGGCCCAGCTTTGAGGGGCCTTATTTCTCATTCCTCGTAGTCCAGAGGACCCGAGGGTAGGGCAGGTTCCGAGACAGCTGTAGGGTGCTGTGGGAGGAGGGGGCCCTGCTGGTCTCAGACCTAGCACACCAAGCTACAGCTCCCAGTCCTCCTGGTAGGGCAAGATGGGGAAACTGAGGCTTGGAGAAGGGAGGGGGCTTGCCAGCCAAGTGTCCCCTTGCCAGCAGGACTCGGTCCATGCAGCAGTCCCTTGCTTGGGCGTGCAAAGCCCATCTGACCCAACTGCAGCCAGAGCCCCGGGGGAGCTCAGGGCAGCTGCTGGGGAGCCTCACTTAGGGAGTGGGACGGGCGAGGCCGATGGAGGAACCCAGGAGGGGTGGGGGAGGCCAGGCGTGCGGTGGAGACAGATCGAAGCCATCCATCTCTGCCAGCCCCGCGGAGCCAACGCGCCGAGGTGCACCGCGATCGATGGCACAGGAGCTGGGGCTCCGAGGGGCCGGCGCCCTCTGGGGCTTCTCTGGCCGCACACTGCGCCATCGCTTCTCTCAGGTCTGAGCTACCCCCACCCCCACGCAGTGCTCCAGGACAGAGAGCCATGACTACCTGCAGAGCGGTGCCTGTGCAGTTGGGGACCCACTTGGCTGGGACACGTCTGCGCTTCCCACTGCCCTGGCTCCCAGTCCTGAGCCCTGAGGCCTGGAATTTGCCCAATCCAGCCCAATCCCACTGATGCTAACACAGCCCTGTCTTCACATCTGCCCACAGCGAGCTGCGAGGACCCGCCCGATGCCAGCAGATAGACTGTCGCTGGTTCCCTACCCTGTGCCAGCTCATCCACGGCCCCCGAGTACCTCCCAACGGTTGTTGAGCCCAACTTTGCTGGGAACTCTGGCTGGACCCATTCCATGGTCACCACGAGACCTAAAAACCCCACCAGCACCAGCTAGGAGCCTAGAAAGGGCACGGGAGAGGGGGCGGGGGAGGGGACACCCCACTGCCCTGTGACTGATGACTGGGGGTGGCTAGAAAATAAACTCATTTCATTGGAGCAGATCATAGTCCCTCCCAGAAGAAATCAGCAAAAACAAAAATGGGTTTATTAGGGAGAGAAGCAGCCCGGGCAGGGGAGCCCCAGCTGACCCACGGGGAGGTGGGTTAGAGCTGTAATTGCCGGCCAAGGACCCATCCCCTCCACAGAAGCCCACCCAAAGGCCCACACCCTCACACCACAGTCCCCCAGCCCCGCACTGCACCAGCTGCCAAAGGGGCCCAGAGACCCCGGGAGCTGACTGCCACCTCTGCCTCGTAGGGGGTGGGGATGCACAGACGGGCGACCCCCAGGCCCCATGGCGCCTTCTCTAGGTATCTGGTGCCCACAGCCGAGGGAGACAGCTTTCAGGGGTTCCATTATGCGCAAAATCGGACCTTTCAGACCCGGGACCCACCCCGAGACTCAAGCACCAGAGAGTGTCCCTTCCTACACAGGATGGGCCCTTCCCATCGTCACACAAAGCAGGTGATCAGACAGAGGGATCCAGGCCTCAGAAACAGCTTTAGCATGGGGAGCGGCTAGGGCAGGAGCCAGCGCCCCCAGCCTTCCACAAGGTTAGCCTCGCCAGGGAAGGCAGCAGACACAGAGCGCTCCGAGCCCGTGGTGAGAACCCTGGTGGCCACGCCTGCCTGTGGCTTTCGGTTCCAGCTCAGTCCCAGAGTTATGGGTCCAGCCCCGGAGTTGTAAGTCAACCCCTTCGCCTTGCTTCCCCGTGCCCCCCAGGGATCGCCGTGGAGTCCTGAAGTCCTGTCCATCGGCAGAGCAGGGGTCAGGGAGTGTGGACCCATCCCTGCTCCTGGCCTCTCTGCCCACCTGCACGGCAGCGGCGGATCCCAGGCTGCCGTCCTAGCGCCCGGTCACTGCTGCCTGCTCACTGCGGCCACCCGCGCCCAGGGTCACACAACAGCAAACAGTCCACAAAACGTCCCTTTTTATTCCATACGCAAATAAGCATATTCATCCAAAAAAAAAAAAAAGTCTTCACCAGAGAACCGGAGGCCCCAGCCCAGGACAGCAGCCCCAGTCCTACGGGCCTGTCCCGGTGCCACCTTCACGATGGCAGATCCAGGTCCAGCGCAGGGGTCCCCTCTCCACCGCCGCGGTAGGGAGGGCGCCAGCCACAGCCCACCCAGTGACCTGCTGTCCTCTAGGTCCCACTGTAGTTCCAGGAAAGGGGCATTTTGTGTTGGGGTCAGTCTGAGAGTGGGGGCCGTCAGCTGGACCAGGCGGCCTGTGTGAAGTTCTCCTTTGCTGTGGAGCCTGAAGCTGCTCCTGGGCTGCGTACCCGGCGCCAATGGCTTTGCAAGGTCCCTTTACCCAGCAAGGGATCCGGCCTTGTAGCTGATGGGGAGCCGCAGTGCCGTCGCCCCATACATTCTGGGGAGCGCCCCAGGGCTTCAGAGTCCTCCTTCAGGTACCTAGGAGGCCCGGGAGCCGCCCGCTCCCTGCGCACAGCACCACCACACGGTCTGCGGCCGTCGGGAGAGCGCGCGCGCGTGACTCACACCAGGCCTGGCATCTGCGCCCGCAGGAAGGGCACGGAGGCGGCGGCAGGGAAGGCGGCCAGCGGGTAGGCCAGTGCCCCGGAGAAGCCCAGCAGCGGTGGGGGCGGTGCAGGCGCGGGGGTCGCCAGCGGGAATGGCAGCGCAGCGGGCGGCGCGGGCGGTGCGGCCGGGGGGTTCTCGTGGTAGAGCACGGGCACGCGGACCAGACGCTGTGCGCCGGGCGGGGACAGGCTGGCCGCCTCCAGCTCGGCTGCCAGCTGCCGCTTCCACTTGTTGCGGCGGTTCTGGAACCAGATCTTCACCTGTGTCTCGGTGAGCTGCAGCGAGGCGGCGAGGCCGGCCCGCTCGGCGCTGCTCAGGTAGCGCTTCAAGTCGAAGGTGGACTCCAGCTGGAAGACCTGGCTGCGGGAGAAAACCGTGCGCGTCTTCTTCTTGCGGCCTCCGCCGCGCGCCTCCCCTGCTATGGCCGCTGGGGCTTCCGCCAGCTCCACCGCCTCCTCCCCGCAGGATGCCGGGCCCCGCGCCGCCAGCTCCGCCGCCTCCCGGGGCACTGCGCCCGGCCCGGGGCCCCGCGGCCAGGTGCCCTCTGCGCGCCCCATTTCCTCGCCGGTCTCCGGTGAGTCCCGGTCGCTGGCTGCAGGGAGAGAGGGGCATAACAGTTGGTTCCCAGGGCTGGTGCCCAGACGCGGTCCCTGAAGCTAGCCAGCTGTCCCATCCTGAGGTCCGTCGCCCGCCCACAGTCAGGAACTAGGATTATGCAGCTGGGCATCGCATCCAGCCCCAACCAGGGATGAAGAAACGGGCAAGGGAGGCCAGAGTGTACCCCAAGACCAGAAAGCTCCTGCAAATGACCCCAGTTACACCCGCATGCACCAAAATGCCCACCCATGGCCAGAGGAAGACAAAAACACAAACACAAAAAGCAGGCCTACCCCGGGGCCGCCTCCCAGCTGTGTGCTGCGCCCCTGGAAAACTGCACAAAGCGCATGAAACCCGGGGACAGAAGCAAAGAGGGACCTCGGAGAAGCCCCCCACTGGGAAACAAGCCAGCAGCTGCCACTCCACCCACCAGCACCCAGCCTGGGCCCAGCCAGCAGTGACCCCACCTCATGCACCTTTGGGATGCAAATGTCAAACCCCAGGAACTCTGGTGGGGTGACCCGGATACGCGGCCATGGCAGCAGGCCCTTCCCCGCCAGTCAGGAACACACGGCAACCACACCCTGCTCTGCCACCCAGACTGACCGTCCAACTTGTAGGTTTGAGGACAGAAGTTTCAAGGGAGATGAGGAGACCGAGAGTGCCTGCTCCAGGACCTCCCAAAGGAAGTAGGGGCCCCCCAGGGTTGGCAAGGGGTGACGCTGGGTGAAGAGGTCTGCTCGGCCCCTGGCGCATCTGTGAGATGGCAGAAGGAGCCAGCAGAGACCAGGCCCTGAGCAAAGGCCCTGGCTCCGGCTGAGGTTGGAGGAGTTCACACGGCCTGGAAGGCCACAGGGGTCAGGTGGGCAGGGGTGTGACCAGGAGTGCTGCTGGGGCAGGCGT
Organism: Dasyprocta punctata; assembly: GCA_004363535.1. Classification (NCBI taxonomy): domain Eukaryota; kingdom Metazoa; phylum Chordata; class Mammalia; order Rodentia; family Dasyproctidae; genus Dasyprocta; species Dasyprocta punctata. The sequence continues at coordinate 38,943 of RJWM01006204.1, read as the reverse complement.
GCGCGCGCGCTCACTCTAGGCATGTGTCTCTGGGGACTACAGAGTCCACTTCTGCTCCCGTCCAGTTCCTGCGCAAAGCCCGTACCCTTCTGGTGTCCCCACGATGCTCAGCAGCGGGCTGGCAGGCACACCACCAGATCTGGAGGGTCCTGCTCCTACCCCCACCCCAGAACCCCAACTCCTAGAGGCCCACGCGCTGCCGACTCGGCTGGGAGCTGCCTGCCTGCTCCAGGGGGAAGCTGGGACTCTAACCCGCATTGTACGAAAAAAAGGAGAAGCCATCTCTTGGGGTGGCTGCTGGCTGGGGTGCGGGTGGGGACTGGCCCAGGGGCAAGGGGAGAACAAATGTCACCAGGGAGAGGAGTTTCCGAGTTGCCCCCACAGGGGCACTAATCAGAGTCGCCAGATTTCCGGAAACCTCGGAGGCTCCAGTTCATGTAAGTGGGGTACAGCTCAACGCTGTGAGCTCTGAGCTGTGGGTCCTTTGGCCCTGGGGGTCACTCCCACCCCAGGAAGGGGGCATCCAACAGGTGAGAAGGGTCACAGGCCGCCTGCCCCGCGCACACACTCAGACTTGCCCGCCTAGAGGGGTTCCAGAGCTGGAGTTGGATGACAGGGCTCAGCTGCCTCCCTGTGCATTTTGGGGAGCAAAACGGGAGGTGAACACAGTGGGCTAGCTTTCCTGGTCTTCCTCCTGGGGTCTTCCTGAAGGTCAGATTCACAAGGGAGGCCCCAATCCTGAGGAGAGGGAGGACTCCGGGGCGGGGATGCCCAGGCAGAGGGACAAGCGGTTTGCGGCTCAGATGCCCCCATCCCAGTCTCTAAGCCCTCAGCGGGGAACAAAGGCCGAGGAGGGGGAGGGGCGGCAACGCAAGAGAGGGGCTTGGACAAGGACTTCCCAGGGGGACCCCTCTTGCCTGGCACGGCCCAAGGGCCTGGGAGAACCCAGAGCGAGGTCCAGGGCAAGCACAAAGGAACTGGAGTTGTAGGGCCCGCACCCCAGGGCTGTTGCCAAAGCCCCCGTAAGCCCCTCGCGTAGCGTCCCCTTCGGGCTGTGCAGCAGACTCCACTACGCCTGCCCGCCTCCCAGCCTCCCCTCTCCCCTCTTCCATCAGTCCTGGATTTGGGGCTTTTGTTGGTTTTTTGCATTTCACGTTCCCCAACCTCACCACAATGCTCTTCTGCCCTTCTCCTTCCATTTTCTTTCCCCCTTCACTCTCCTCTCTCCCCTCTTCGGCCGCCCGCAGTCCGGGCCCCAGGCGCCGCCGAGCTCGGCACGGGCGCAGCCGCAGGTCAAACCCGTCCCGGAGAGTAGCTCCCCAAACCCGCCCGCCCGGGGAGGGCCCACACGCCCCTGGCCCGCGGCACGTACGGGGAAGGCTGGCCTGGGGAGGTCGGAGGCGAGGAGCCCGGGTGTCTGGAGCGGCACGGGGACGCGGGGAGCCGCCTGCCTCCCCCTTATCCCCCACTCCGCGCTCCAACTCACTGTCAGGGCTGAGGCCGCCCGCGTAGCTGCCACGCGGCCGTGGGTGCCAGCGCGTCGCGGTCCCACAGCCGAGCGCGAAGGGCGGCCCGGGCCCGGGGGGCGGCCGTGGACCTAGGCCCAGCGCGCCGGGCCCGAGCAGCGCCCGCGCCCGCGCCTCCCCACCAGGCCCCGGGCCCGCGCGCAGCTGTCGCCGCCGCTGCAGCCTTCGCCGCCGCGCGTGCTGGGCGTCGTCCTCCTCGGGGTCGTCGTCGTCCTCCTCCTGGTCCTCGCGGCCGCCATCGCCGTGGGCCGCGCGCCCCACGCCCTTGGCCTCGGCCGCCAGCAGGTTCTCGATGAGGAAGGAGGAGGCGCGGGCCGGCGTGGCACGCCCCGGCTCCGTGAGCTCGTCCGGCATCGCGGCCGCGGGCCCGGGGGGCTCTGCCGCGCTCCCGGGGGTCCCGGTCCCCGCGGCGAACGGTGGCGCGCGGCTCCCCAACACGCGCGTGGCCGGCCCCGGAGCCCCCGTCGGACCCGGGGGCGGAGGCGGCCTGGCGCGGGTGGGCCGGGCGGAATGGGCGCGCGCCACAGCCGCTCGGGCCGCCGCCTCTCTCGCCTTTCACGTCGCGCTCGGGTCGCCACCCGGGCCGGGCTCGCGGGGCGGGGCGGGCGGGGCGGGGCCGGGGGCGGGGCGCGCGGGGTGGGCGGGGGTGCCCCGAGCGCAGCCGGGCAGCACTCGCCCAGGACCCTGCGCGCACTGTGGCGCGGCCGAGCGGGCGGCAGGGGCGAGGGCGGGGGGCGCGCCGGATCCCGCCGCGCTTGATGCCTTCGCGCGTCCGCGCCACTCGCGCTGGGGGCGGGGCCGCGAGCAGGCGGCTGCCCATTGGCTGTGGGCCCCGAGGAGGAGCAGGCTGGCCAATCGCCATCCGGCGAGAACTGGAATTTCCCCGTCACAGGGAGTGTGGGCCCGAGCGTGAGCGGGTGTGCGTGTGTATGCGCGCGTGGCATGTGCGTGTGTGCACATACATGTGTGCACGCGCACGCGCGTGTGCATGTGTTCGTGCGTGTGCCTATATGCGCGGCGGAGGGGGCGGCGTGAAGATCCCCGCGCTTCTAAAAAAAAATCACACAAACCTGGACCATGGTCTTTATCATTTTGTAAACTGATCCCGCGGAGAATTTAAAAATAGAAATTTTGTCAAAGCAGGGCTACAAAAAGGCGACACACTTGAATACTTACACTTCATGAAATAGCTTTCAATGACCCCTTCGTGCGACAGAACTCGTTCCCCGCGCTCTCGGTGCACGCCGCAGACCCTACGGCGCCCTGCCGCCTGCCGCCCGCCCGGTCGCACCGAGTGGAACGGACCCCACTTCCGGGGACCCCAGCGCCGGCCTCCCGGAGGTGGAAGGGGTCAGAGCTGTCACCCAGCCACTGCCCAAGCGCGGAGGTTTTGAACGAAGGCGAGGTGCTTTTGCTGCCTCCGTTTCTCACCCTACGGCGACCCAGGCCCGCCATAGCCGGCCGTCTGAGGGTGGCGCTCAGGAGCGGCCTCCATGAGGAGCCCCCGGGTCGCAGCAAGCACCTGGTCATGGAAGAGAACAGCGCCAGCCTCAGTGCCCGGCGGCCGGGCCCCACGGGTGCAGCCCGCTATCTGGGGAGAGGTTGTAGGTCCTTGCCGTCCACCTCGATTAATACAGTCCCCCACAGCGCTGCGGTGAAGGGAGCATCGCCCCATTTTCCAGAGGAGAAAATGACACGGGGACAAGAGAGGCTCCTCAGATGGTTCCAGGTGGTAAGTGCCACAGCCGGAGACCTGGGATTCCAAGATCCAGACTCGCCCAGATCCAACCCAGAGTGCGCAGGCAGCAGAGCAACGCGACAGCAGATCAGAACGGCGGATGCGGGAAGGGCACACACAGCCCTGGCCCTTGGGATCCTCGGCTGCAGGGTCAAAGCCGGGTGCCGGCTGGGGCGCCCTCTGAGCCAAGTGGCTGCCGGATCTGGGGCTGGAAGTCAACTTTTCTGCAGACTCCAGGGGGCTCAGTGGGTCTCTCTCCCGGGGAGAGACCAGACGAGTCAGCGGCAGGGCTGCCTGGGTCCTTTAACCTGGAGGTGACACAAAGGCAAAGTCGCCATCTGGAGAAGCCAGGGCTGGCCCGATGCTTGGAGAGGTAGAGGTGCCTGGGCCAGAGGGGCTGTGCCCAGGAAGCAGGAAGAAATGGGCACCCAGATCCGGGCAAACCCTGGACAGAGACCGTCTAATGGAGGATGCCTTTGACAGATGGGTAAACTGAGGAAAAAGAGTAGTCTGGATAACAAGACAAGGGCTATAGCCCTCAGATTTGTACCGCTGTGCCGGTGCCTCTGCTCGCCCTCTCGTTCAGCCGTGCGCCCTCTGGGTCCGCTGTCCTTGTGCCAGGCCCTACGGCTTCCTCGAGCCTGGGCTCTCACTCCCTGTACCTGGGGCCACGTGGCCTTGGCCCAGGCGCCTCATGTCTGGATTCCTCTAACCCAAGGTGAGCGCAGCTTTAAGACAGAGGATAGGAGAGCATTGCTGGGGAGCTTCGCGTTCCAGGGCTCCCACTGCCTCTGGGGGGCGCCTGGACAGGTTGGGTGCAGCGGCCTGCGACAGTGCACCTGGCCCTAGAGTGCACACTCAAGGTGGGGGGTCAGGGTCCTGCTGCATCGGGGCTGTGGGCCGTATGGCCCACCTGGGTCCCTTCCATCGGACAGCAAGCGCTGCGGGGTCCTGGGCGCACAGCGCGGCATTAGCCAGTGTGCAGCTGGTTGCAGCAGAGGAGCCTGTTGCTTAGGGCCGCACGGGCTGGCGGGACTGGCGCTTGCCCACGGCACCACCTCTGCGCCCGGTGCTGGTCCTGGGTCCTGAGCTGGACCGGACAGAGCTGTCCGTAGAGGTGGAAGCAGGAGCTGCTGCCTCCGCGTCCTTCACCATCAAGGCGCACTTCTGGAGCTCGCAGGGCCAGGACACAAGGTTTTCAGTCCCTGTGAGTCCTAGGCAGGATCCTGGGATTCCGAGATCCAGGCTGAGGGATGGCCCTTCGGGAAAAGCGGAGCCTCACACACTTCCAACCTCTGCCTCCCGCTCAGTGGGGACCTGGCAAATGCCCCGTCCTCCGTCACAGGCCACGCCCACCAAGCCTCCCGTCTCCATCGCTCCTGTCCCTATGTCTGCCCTGCAAGACGTGGACCATATAGATGTTCTGCTCCAGCAGTCCCTGCTGGAAACCCAGTGCTCTGCCTTCTGCAGGGGCTGTGCCTTTGTCACTGGTACCTCCATGTCCCCTGGTGCAGGGGCGGGGGGCCCAGAAGATCCATAAATGTGGGCAGTGGGTCAGTGGGAATCGCCCCAGGCGCACAGAGTGTGTGGTAACTCAGGCGGCCACTGCCTGTGTTGTTGTAATAAACTGTTTCTTTTACAAGTCCTGTGCTCCTCATTTCCTCAAGCACGGTGTCCCTCGATGGCCCGAGAGGAATGGCTCAGGACCCTCTTCATACCCAAATCTTGGCAAGCTCAAGTCCCTAACATAAAATAGTCTTTGCATATGATGTATGCATAGCCTCCTGTACACTTGGGATGCCTAATAATACCTAATATAATGTAAATGCTATGTAAGCCGAGTGTGGTGGTGCACACTTTTAATCCCAGTGCTTGGGAAGCTGAGGTAGGAGGAGTGTTGTGAGTTCGAGGCCAACTTGGGCTACAACGTGAGCAAGGCCGGCCTGAGCTACATAGTGCAACCCTGCCTCAAATAAAACTAGGGCTGAGAGTTTGGCTTAGTGGCATAAGTGCCTGCTTAGCAGGCATGAGGTTGTGAGTTTGATCCCCGGTACCCACAATAAATAAATAAATAAGTGCTACGTAAATAGTCATTATGCTGTTTTTTGTTAGTAGTACACGGGACTGAACCCAGGGCCTTCACAGTAAGTAGCATCCCCAGGACTTTTTATTTTTTATTTTGACACAGGGTCTCATTAAGTTGCCCATTCTGGGTTTGAACTTGTGATCTTCCTGCCTCAGCCTCCCAGAGTGCTGGGATTATAAGCAACCATGCCGCTTGGCTTTTTATACTGTATTCAGGGAACAATGACAAGAGAAAAACTCTGTATGTGTTCAGTAGATGCAATTTTTCTTTTGAAGCAAAGCCCACGTCTGTGTAGTTCTGGTGTGTGATTGGCTGAGTCTGAGGGCCGGGAGCGTGCAGGTAAAGGGGTCGCGGTGTCCACTCCGGAAGTGTACCAGTGCCTTTTCCTCAGCTAGGGATGGAGTCCAGGGCCCTGCAGGAGCCAGGCACGCATTCCACTGAGCCACACCCGGTCCCCAGTCCTTCCTCACCTCTAAACTCAGCACGCAGGCCGCTGTCCATCACAGACGTTCCCGACATCAGGAGTGAGCGGCCACGGGGCTGTGGGTCCCAGGCCTGTGGAGCCTGGCCCCAGAGGAAGATGGGGGCCTTGAGAGCCGGCCCGGTCATCTGAAGCTCCTTGGCTTGTTCCTCCAGCCACGCTGGCCGTCACTGAGGGACGCCCCAGGTGGGTCCTTTAGCAAGGGTTCCCAGGAAAAGTGGGAGCAGAGGTGGGCTCCTGGGCAGAGCATGGTGGGGTTCCATCGGTTACCCAGGGCCACAGTGACTGGAGCAGGTGCATCCGCTCTAGGTTTCAGGGAGGGGATCTGGGCCCCAGGGCCCTCTGTCAGATGTCCAGGAGAGGCTCTGTGCAGCCACGGCAGGGGACAGACCCCACTAGGGGAGGTATTCAGGTCACTCCAACTCTGCTTTGCCAGTAATAGTGGGAGAGCAGTCCTCAGACTGCCCGCCCGCATTCTTCTGCAGGGTCTGAGAGGCTCCTGGATCCAAGGCTGGAGACACAAAGACCTTCGGAACCTCAAGGCTGCCGGATCTACAAGGCAGCTGGGCCTTGGGGGCAAAGGTTCCCTGCTTGCCGATCACCCAAGGAGCAGGGCCGCCAGGCTCCTGGCAGGACTGATGGGGGAAGCCAGACGGTCAGGTTCAGGGAAGAAGAGAGCGGTGGGGGGTCCCTTGCAAGCCAAGCTAAAGAACAGGTTTCTTAATTTGCAAAGCAATTGGGAGCCATTGAAGGTTACAGACCCAGGGAAGTGACGGGGTTAGAGCACGGGGTAAGGAAGCGTCATCCGAGAGCCACAGCAGATGCGAGGCAGATGAGAGGCCAGGAAGTGCCCAAGGCACAGGCTGCCGGCCCAGTGGCCAGCCCTGCGGGGAGTGGAGGGCTGCGGCCACCATCAGACAGCGCTCTGAGGAAGCCGCAGGGGCCTCTGTCCCGTCTGCAGAGCTGGTCCTCGCCAAGTTGGTACAACGTCCCCCTGCCGTCACCAGCAGCCAGAGCGTCCCCGTCCGCCGTCAGGATGTGAACTCGGGTCCCTGGGGCTCGGCCGGGCTCCCGCTGCCCGCCGCGGTGGCCGCCAGCCTGGCTCCACCCGCTGTGAAGTCCAGGGCTGCCGAGCAGAGACGGTGGTGTGGACAGGTGCTTGGCAAACACTGAAAGCGCCGGCTTTGAAGAAAACCAAACGCCTGAACAGTGTTTTGGCTGCGCTTCGTGGGTCCATCCTCCCCCCTTGGGGGAACGTCCTTTAAACCTACAATGGGGGGCATTTCCTCCCGCGTGGGGGGCATTCAGCTCAACCCTGCGGGGCTGAGGGGAGGCGGGGAGGCAGGCAGGCGGGGAGGGGGAAGGGGAGGAGGGGGAGGAGGAAAGAGGAGGGAGGCGCTGGGGAGGAGGAGGAGCTGCAGAGGAGAGGGTGGGGAGAGGGAGAGGGCGGAGGGGAGGGAGCTGGAGAGGGAGGGGAGGACGGGTGGGGGAGGGAAGGCCACCGGAAGTAGGCAGGGAGAAAGGTGGAGCCAGGCATGGGGGCTGCTGGCGTGGTGCGGGCCGAGGGGGCTCCGCTCCCGGGGAGACTCTGGCTCCAGCCCCGCGGGAGGGAGCCGTGCTGCCCTCGGAGCGCTCTGGGCACAGCCCTTGCTGGGTCTCCTCCCCCTCAGAGGGAGCGGCCCAGCCCCAGGCCGCCTGCTCAGAGGACACGCACGCACCTGTGTCCTCACAGAGACCCGGCTGGCTGCGGGGAGCGGCCGCTGTGCCCCGGGCTGTCTGCGGAGAGGGGCGCTGGCCGGGCACCCCTGCCCAGGATTCCCTGTCCTCCCGAGTGTTTCACAGCGAGCTGCAGGCCTCGGGTCTCCGGGTCCCCCGGACCTGGGCGCTTTTCCTCTGCGCAGAGGCTGGGGAGGGAGGCGGGGACAGCGTGCGTGATGTGCGCTCCACGGGGCACCCCGCAGAGTTAACCGCAACAGGCAGGCGGGTTCGGCGTGACACACAGCCAGCCACAATGGTCGGAGCAGCTCCTCGCGCGTTCCCGGTCCCAGCGCTAGGCCCGGGGTTCCCCCTGCACAATACCGCAGCCAGGGCCACCTAGCGCTGGGGGGGGGGGAGTTGACTTTCATGTGAGGCGCAACCTGAGGTGGAGGCGACAGCTCGGGTTTCCACAGTGGGCGCAGATTCCCCCAGCCCACTGCCCAGGACCTCGCGGCCTTTCCCAGCAGCTGGAGAGAAGGTTCTGGAAATCAAAACTGGGGCTCAGGAGCCACCCGTGGGTCTGGACTGCTCTCTAGTCTTGGAGGGACCACCTGTACTCTCTAGGGTCCACACAGAGTCCTGGTCATCCTGGTTCAGGGGGTAAGGGAGGGGCAAGGCCCACGCCGCCCACATCCTGTCCCCCCACGGGTGGAGCAGGCACTTCTGTCCCACCAGGGCCCCGTGCTCTGCAGCAGGTCTGTAACCGGTTATGCGCACGGAGCCACCTTCTGAAGTGGGGAGGGGAGCGGGGTAGCCCACAAGGGGCTGCCTGCAGGACCGGGTCAGTGGGGATGCAGGCCAGGAGACTGCGGGCAGCAGCCGCCCCAAAGGCCTGTCCCTTTCTGCTCCTCCATGCACACACAAGGGGTGGTGAACGGTGCCCCCCAAAGTCTGCACATCTAAGTCTCCAGCTCCTGGCAGGCGGGGTGCAGGGATGAGGTGCCCTCCCAGAGGGACCCGGAGAACCCTGCTGGCCCAGTCCCCAAGGCTAGCCTCCCTGCTCCACTGGCATGAAGAGGAGGCGGGGCCTGGTGGGAAGGGTCGGTCCCGGGGGTGGGGCCTGGATGGGTCCATCCCCCTCCCCCCTTCTCCCATCTTCCTGCGCCGCCTGCCGTGAGCTGCTCCCTCTGCCAGGCACTGTGCCCTGCTGGCCTGCCTCAGAGCCGGCTATAAACTGCAGTGCGAGCCAAAATCAACCTCTCCTTCTTTTTTGTTTTTTTGTTTTGTTTTGTTTTGCGGCACCAGGAATTGAACTCACAACCTCACGCCTGGCAGACAGGCACTTAAGTCACTGAGCCAAACTCCCGGCCCTGGTTTTTTGAGGCAGGGTCGCACTATGTAGCTCAGGCCGACCCTGCGCTCGCGTTGTAGCCCAAGCTGGCCTCAAACTCACAACGCTCCTCCTACCTCAGCCTCCGGAGTGCTGGAATTAAAGGGTGCGCCACCACGCCTGGCTAACCTCTCCTTCTTTAAGAGCGTATTGAGTTCTGCTCTAGGGAAGTGCCCGAGGCACCCCCATGCCCAGTTCAACCCGTCCCACACCTGCCCCCTGGCTCCATCTTTCTGTCCCACAAGGCCCCAGGTGTCCTGGCTCAGCCCCACGGCAGCACCATTTCCGAAGGGCTCCCTCCCAGCAGCGCTGTCACCACCCAGGGCACAGAGACACCATCTGTCCCTCGCCCCCACCCAGGGCCCATCCAACAGAGGTGCAGGTGTCAGGGCAGTGGTGGCCAGACTGGGCCCCAGCAGGTCCCAGGGTGATCTCAGAGGGGCCCAGCCATCCACCCAGCAAAAGCCTGGCTTCCCCAGGGCACTGCACCCGAGGCCGAGGCAGCCAGGGAGGCGCTGGAGAGCAGCCAGTCCTCGAGATGCCCCAGGAAACTGGGCTTCCACACCCGGTGGGGCCGGACTGAAGCCTGAGGATTTGTAAGAAGATAAGGCTGGAGTGAGATGTCTGCTCCTTCTGCCCCCTCCCGAGCTCTGCTCTCCCTACCTAGCAGCCCTTGGAAGGGGCGGGTGAGCCCACCACTGCACCCTTAACTCCCTGGGGAAATAAATCCGCAGGGACACTTCCAAACAATGACCCAGAACAGAAACCTCCCAGGTGGGGCCATCTTCCTGAGGCTTGCGCTCCTCTCCTGACAGGCAACTCACTGCCACAGTCCTTTTCTGGTCCTATTATCCCCTTTATTTAAACTTGTTTTGTTTTGAGATAGGATCTCACTATGTTGCCCAGGCTGGTCTTGAACTCCTGGGCTCAAATGATCCTCCTACCTCAGCCTTCCCAGTGGCTAAACTACCGGCTTGTGCCACCACACCTTGTTCTTCACTTGCACTTGGGCTCTGAGAAGCTGCTCCACGAGGAAGGGTCTGTGGGCCCCGGCTGGTGCCCTCCCGCACCCGCCAAGCCAAGCCGGCCGTGCCGGACTCTTGGGCGGAGACAAGGCTACTGGCCTCGCCTGCTTCGTGTGAGGCTGACGCCCGCCCCTTCTTCGACACGGGCCCATCAGAGGCCCAGTACCTGGCAGGAGCGGGCAGAGACGGGACCCCTCTGCGGGCGCATCAGACCCACCCTGTCGCTCCTGCCGCGGCCGCGCCGCCTGCACCCGGGGCCCCGGACGCCCTGTGCGCAGGTGCAGCCCCGGCCCGCGGCCCCGAGACCTGTGTCCACTGCGCCGTAGCCGTGGCTGCCCCCGGTGCATCCCGGGCATCAGGAGTGAAGACGCGGGCGTCGACTGCCTCGACCCGACCCGGCCCCCCGTGTCGCCGCCGGTCAGGGCCGGTTTGTCCAGAGCCTCGGCAGAGCCCAGCACCTCGGAACGGCGCCAGCCGCGGGCGCCACCTGCAGGCGGCCTGTGGAACTGGGTGGTGACGCGTGCTCCCGGCGCCCTGCACCCCCCAGCCCGGGACAGGCTGGGCCTTCGTCCCCTTTCTCGGTCCAATTACCCGGGAATGAACGGCTCAGGGAGACACGTGGGAGATGGAAGCGACCCTCACTCGGCTGGGGAGGGAAAGAGGCGCCTCACAGAATCCACCACTGGGCGTTGCTATGGTCACCGCGGGCCGGATCTACAGCTGGGGGCCTGACTTGTCCCCCCAGTTGGGTACCTGTAACTACTAAATGCCTGCAGGGGATGATGTCCAGCCTGGCCGCTCACAGGGACAGGGCATCTAGGGTGGAAACCGCTCGCTTCGCCACGCAACCCTTCTCTAGCCTGCGAAACCCCTTCCCCAACACGTGGGGTCACCCAGAGTGGGGGACTCGAGGAGGCGGGACGCACTTCCGCCCACAGGGGAGGGGATGGGGGAGGTCACCATCGACCACTCCCCAGCCAACACCTGCAGGTCACACGCGGAGGGGCAGTGGGTTCCCAGGCTGAGTTCCAGCTGAAAGTGTAATTCCAAGACAGGGAGGGGCCACGCCGCTTCACTTCCTGTCTGAGGGGGCGGGGCGGGGCTGTCCAGACAGTGAGGTGCCCTGCTTCTCTGCGCCTGAGGCCCGGCCCAGCCCTGCACCATCCTCTCCATCTCGGGGTCCTTGCCCTGGTCTGCAGCGGGGTTGGCGTCGTTAGAAGACACCGACGCCCCAAGTTTCCCTGCAGGCAGTTCAGGCCTTAGCCCCAGGCTGGGTGCCCAGCTCGGCAGGTCCGGGCTCCACTGCCCAAGTCCACCTCAGCCGCCCTGGGCTGCACGGCTACTACAGACAGGACTCCCTTGGAGAGGAGGCGCGCCTTCCCCAGCCCCCAGAGCGAGGCAGCCACAGAAGCTGGGGTGTGGGGTCCTCCCTGCTGGGACCTCACTGGGCCCGCCCCCATGGCCCAGAGCTCTGGCCTCTGTGAGGTTCGGAACACCAAGCAAGCCCTGCCCTCCTTCCCCAACTGTCCCTCCGCAGTGGGATCCACACCTGCAGGAGGGGACGGCTGGTCCCCTAGGGGAGGGCCAGGACAGGGTGCCACCTGCTCCCCTTCCTGTGGGGCTCCCTGAGGCAATCAGCGCAGGCCCCCCCCCCACAAAAGAAAAACCAAACAGTCCAGGCAGCAGAGGTGGGGCGGTGAGCTCCAAGCTCTGCACCTCAGTACCCTCTGCTCCAGGAGTTCACCCACACTGTCCTTGGGATCTCAGAGACCTGCACTTCCAGGTGGACTGTCCCCCACGCACAAGGTCCTCGAGTCTGCAGGACAGAATTGGAAGCCTAGGTGCAGGGCAGGGCCCAGCGCCTCCAGGGTCCCCGTGTACACGCTGAGCCTAGTGTCCCAGTCGGGGGCGCCCCTGCTCTGCTTTCCTTGCAGTGCTCTGCAGGGGAAGGGGGCCCCTCCCACACCCCTCAGTATTTCCTTCACCTGTCTGCACCAGGCAAAGCTTGCTGTGTGGGGCTTCAGCCGCAAAGAAGGCAGGCGTCTGCAGGCGTGAAATAAGAAAGCCCAGGACCACCGTCCTGTCCTGCCGCCCAACCTGCAATCCCAGCCCCGTGTCCAAGGGCCGGAGAGGGAGGAAGCAGCGGTCCCTAGAGTTGGGGCACTTGCTCGTGGCCACCACCTGGAGGTGGCAGTATTCTCCCAGACAGTTCCCAGGGCCAGCGTCCTGCTCACCCCTTTAGACTCCATGCCAAGGTCTGAGCCCAAGGGAACAGGCCCACCCCAGGCCGGCAAGCCCCAGAAATGAGAGGAGAGAGTTTCAGCCAAACTCCCACCGCTGCACTCACTCTGGGCTGCCAAGCCCCTCCCCTCCCCCCAGCAGGCTGGCAGGTGAGGGAGCCTCACCAGGACCCCACCGGGCAAGACCCCAGGGGGAGCCCCATCTGTTTGCACTGGAGACCACAAGGATCTTCATGTGCCGGACCAGCCTGCTCAAAGCTGGACCCAGGGAGCTGATTCTGCTCCCGCCCCTTCAGTGACCCCAGCCCCAGAGCCTGTCAAGGGGCAGCCAGTGCAGGAAGCTGGTCAGTGCCTCCCCAGAGGGAGAAGGCTGCACTGAGTGGGCGACCCCCTCCCAAACCCTCACCTGTGCCTGGGCAGCGCAGGCCTCTCCAGACTGCTGGAGCTCATCAGTGGCCTTCGGTAAATCACAGCCCCTGGTGGGACCCTATTGTCCAGCTGCCCCTTGGACTGGAGCTGTGTCCCAAATGGCTGACACCTCTGGTGACCCCAAGGCAAGGCACCCCTTTCCACTGTGCTCACACCATTGTGCTGAGTGGCCCAAGCCTCAGTCTTTCCGCATCTGGAGAATGGGTACAGTAATGACCAATACCACTCAGGGCTGTGGGCAGAGCCAGGTGACCGCAGGGAGGGTGCCACCAACAGCAGGGCACGGAAGGGCTCAGCCTGAGCCTGGCTGGCATCTCTGAGTCCCTGCGGCAGGCGGGGTGTGACGGGTATTGGGCTTCAGGAAGACTCGGCCTTGCCAGGGCAGCTACGTACCCAGTGCGGTGCCTTCCCCACTGCCCCCCTGCCCTCCCAACCTGCCCTCTGGGTGCTGCCTTCAAGGCACGACTGGTCACATGGCCAAGAGCAGCGCAGTGGTGGTGGCTCCTTAGGGTGACAGAGACCCAGAAGCCTCTTCTAGGACCCCAGACCTGACACAATGCCACCAGGACATCCACCGGTGAGCTTACCCCCACCCCCACCCCAAAAGCTGCAGGACGCACAGGACCTGGATGCCCACAGCACGGAGAAGGTGGCCAGTGACTGCGGCCAACACAGTTTCCCACCCCGCAAATCCCTGCTGGGCCCAACCCGACCCAGTGACCCAGTGGGCCTACAGCCCCTGGGGAACCCGAGACCCAGAGCTGTGGCTCCAGGACCAGCTCCCCAGGAAAGGGAGGCCCAGCAGGGATGCCAGGCTCGGATCCAGGCGGCTTCCCCACAGGCCCAGGCTGCCAGCTCCCTCCACCCCGCTGGCCTCTGCGCCTCTTGGGGGGATGACCCGTCCCCTCTCTGGTCTCTGGGTCGTTCTCTTGGTTTCTCCAAGGAGGAGACTCACGGTCCTGCCTCCCCTTCCGCCCTGCCACAAGCCTTCCCTACCCTGAGGGACACAGTGACCCCTGGGTCCCCGAGCCCCTTGGATACCAGTCAGAGGCCGCACCCTGCGAAGGTGGGAAGTTTTCCAGGGCCCATCGCCCATCCAGAGGCCTGAACCCCACTCCACCCTGGGAGGAACAGAGCCTAGCTCGGCGGGAGTCGGGATGGGAGTGCTAGGGTCCCACGCTTAGGCACGGCAGAGGTCCCCATGGTTCCCACTGCTCCCCTCCAGTCCTGCCGGGACCGGAGGACCAGGTGCCCCGGGGCCACACGAGGCCACCAGAGCCTCCACCCAGGGCTCCTCCAACAAGCTTCCTGCGTGTCCCCTGGCTGTCCCAAGGACCAGTGTCCTCCAGGCCCGGGGCCTCTCCCGGGTGGGGCCGGCAGGGGCTCAGCACCGGGCAGATCAGGCGCAGCGGGCTCCCCGCCCTCCCCGAGCCCCCGGGTGGGCAGCTTAGCTCAGCGTGGGATCGGGCCCCTTCCCGCCAGCCCCAGCTGCAAAGGCGGCCGGGGCGGGCGGCAGCGGGGAGGCCCCCTCGGTTCCCTGCTCCGACCCCCACCCCGCCCCCACCGCCGTCGCCCACCTCTGCCGCAGGTCGCACCGCTTCTCCAAGCGCCAAGGGTTCTCCCCGAAGGAAGCCACGCGAGCCCCAGCTCTGCGGCCCCGCCCCAGCCCCGCAGCGACCCTGGCCTACCTTGGCCGCCCAGGCCCTGGGCTCCGCGCTCCGCGCCGCCAGCTCCTCCGCAGACGCAGCCCTGGACCCTGCCGCTCCGGGATTACACCCCTCCCCCAGCGGGGCCCGCGGGCACGGCGCCCCAAGCCCAGGCCCAGCCCCGCCCTCCGCCCTGCTTGCTTAACCTTCTCACCGGGCAGTGACCTGTGCCCAGCCGGGCGCCGCCCTGGGGTTAGGTCGGGGTAAGTGGCTCTTCCCGGGTCAGGCAGGAGAGACCCTCCCCTGGCCCCTGCCATACCCAGGCAGGCACTCGGGGAAGCTCTCGGGCTTTGACACCTGGGGATCCAGCCCCACCCTGGCTTCAGGCCATGGCGCGATGGAAATGAAAATGTGGTCTTTGTTCCAAAACTAGAGCGAGTGCAGGCCTGGAAGCCCAGCACTACAGGAGGCTGAGGCAGAAGGATCAAAAGTTCCAACCTGACCTGGTAATTTAGTGACTTAGCAGGATTCTGTCTCAAAAAAACAGGGATGAGCGCTGGGGGTGCAGGTCACGGCAAGGCCCAACTTCAACCCCCGGGACTGAGGCAGCAGCGGTGACCGTGGGGTGGAGGACGGGCACAGCGGCCCCATGGAAGCCCCACCATTTGGCCTGTGTCCCAGGGACCTGGGGACTTCACTCTCTGCTTGGGGACTCCAGAGGCTTTGGGGCTGACCGCACGGGGCTCCCTGGGCACAGTGGGGACTAGAGATGAAGACCCGGTGGAGTCTGCCCTGACGTCCTGGTTCTGCGCTGGGCCTAGCTGGGCCCCACCTTGGCACCACATTCTGGGGATCCTCAGGCTGTGGCCCAGGTCACTGTGCAGGGAGACCCCAGGCGCGGCCTGTTGTCCCCCAGAGATGGGGCCCTGTTCCAGTAGCTCGGGTCTCTGTCCTCAGGGACAGACCTGGCACCCCCTGGCAGAGGCGGCTCCACCCAGCGTCTGGTTAGCCCCGCCCCAGGAAATGCTTCAGGCCCCCAGGGAGGGACTCAAACTCCATGGGGGAGCTCGGGAGGCCCTGACCCCCTAGGCCTCAGTTTCCCTCCCGATCACGGGGTTGATGGGCCTTAACCCTGACCCAGGTTCCCTTCCAAGCCTGGCTGAGGAAGGCTGGGTGGAAGGCTGGGTAGTTCAGGCATTCCAGGGTGTGTTCTGTGTTTGGGGAAGAGGAGCCGGCCCAGAGAGGTGAGGGACTCCCTCCAGGCCACACAGCACAGGAGGTGCTGTCGCTCACTCGGCCAGGCACACACACTCTGCACACACAGCGATTAAAACAGAGTGTTTTAAAGAAACGTACGTCCCAGAAGATGCGAACCCAAATCCATTTTCTTCAAGCTCCAATTGATTTCTCTTCAAGAGCGCCTGCATTACGTGAGGGTCAGCTCTGAAGGTCAGCTGGTTTAAATAGAAGCAAGTCCGGGAAAAACGCAGCAGCAGGCAGCCGGGCTGAGGCCGATTCCCTGGGGAAGCCAGCGGCCGTGGAGTAACTCGGGGGAGGGTGGGGACCTCAGGAAGCAGCTCTGCCAGGTGCTGGGTCTTCGGGAGACCACTTCCCACCCGGGTGGAAGTGGATGTTGCCAGGGGAACCAGGGACCCCTGTCCAGGAGGCTCCAGTTCACCCAGCGGTGTGGGTCTGCAGTCCATATTCTCCTTGGAATGGCACAAGGCCGTCCCTCCCCCTTCCCGCCCCTCCTCTCTCCCATCCCTTCCCCTCTCTTCCTCCTGGCCCCCTCTGCCTCTGATGAGGGCCCTGACCTGCCCCCCACCAGGGGTCATGGCCAGCAGATCTCCTGCTCCAGCCAGGTGACCTGCGTAGCCCTCACCCACTGCCGTCTTCATTTTGGAACTGCAGAGGCCGAGTTCCAGAGGGGTGCAGCGATTTGCCAGGTGACCCAGTGAACGGGCAGCTGGGCCCGGAGCCCACAGCTGGGCTGAGCCCCTTCGCACTTCTACCCCCGTGGAGCCGGGCAGCGCCACCCCGCAGCTCCCTCTGCTTCTGGGGACAGCTCAGCCGGCGTCCCTCCCGAGGGTCACAGCCCGTGTGGGGATCGTCTGGCCTCCCGGGCCGCATCAGCTGCCCCCACGTCCCAGGCTGACCCGGTGCCACGCGGAGCCCAGCAGAGCGCAGCCGTGTCCCACGGAGGGTGACCTGGCTCAGGGTCATTTAGGGGAGCGGGGTGCAGAGAGGAGGCGCCTGGTGTGTGGTGGACAAACCACACGTGGAGGGGTGTGTTGGGTTCCCAGGGGGCCACAGCTGGGCAGGCTGAAGAAGGAGGGGACCCCAGGGGCCTCCAGCTCCCTCAGCTCTGCTTGCCCCAGGGGAGCCCACAGACCCAGGAGACATGACATCCAGATTGCTGGCGGGCGCGATTTTGGCTCTAGATTCCAGATCAGCATATTTGTCTGGAGCTCAGAGCTCAGGATGGTAAATCCTTCCTGTCTGGAAAGGCGGTAAGGAGGCCGGGGCGGGGACCCTGAGGGGCGAGGCCAGGCCCCCTGCAAAGCCGGAGTGTGCACAGATTTATGTGGTAGCCAGGAGATATTTGGGTACTGTTTGTCGTCTTTCGAAAAGTGTGTGCTTTTTCTTTCCAGCATGGGTGATAAGCCCAGAGTGCACAGTCTCCCCTCACCCCGAGGAAAGGACCCCCGGTCCCCACCCTTCCTCCACCGGTCTCTCCCAGAGCCTGCAGTCGCTGGGGAGACGCTGACCCCACCGTCCAGGGGCGGGCACTGTGGGGTCCTCCCCGCCAGGATGGGGTGCCCTCTGCCCTGTGTAGGCAGCTCAGCGAAGGCCCGGGAAGCGCTGCGGCCTGCGGGTGTCCTTGCCAATCCAGCAGAAGGGGCCCCACTCCCCGGCAGCAGGTTGGGCCTCGACTTCACCTGTGACCGCAGACCACAAGGGCTCCCCACAGCCGGGCCCTCCAGGTGTCCTGTGGAATGTTAGTGTGTCCTGCTCCTCAGAAAAAGGACCCCGTGGGAGCTGGGAGACGCCGCATGGGGCCAGAGATGTCAGAGAGGACACAGAGGCCGCCCGAGCCGAGGGAGGGAGGGGCACTGCTCAGTTCAGTGGCTCCGGGGACCCAGATCACAGAGAGGACACATGGCTTCTCTGCGGGTAGGAGGTGGTCTGAGCTGGGCGGGAGGCTGTTGCCACGGTGAGGGCCCCACTTGGAGCATGCTCTCTAGCACCCCCTGGAGGCAGATCCCCAGGGCACCCCACTGAGGAGCAGCAGGGTACAGAGCCCGCGCCTGGCACAGAGGGGCTGGGGTGGGCGCAGCCGGGGACCCAGCCTGAGAACGCAGCCCTGGGCCACACCGGGGCTCCTGAGGGAGCCCAAGCTCTTGCTCTTTAGCACTGCTGCAGCCTGAAAGCGCGTCACTCCCACACCCACGTGTTGAGAACCTCGCTCTCAAGTCCCGGGTGGGGTCTTACAGAGCAGGGCGGAGGGGCGCTGGGTCATCTGTGAGGGCAGCAGAGAGGCTGGAGTCACAGTCATGGCAGCTGCGGCCCTGGGCCAGTGAGGACCCAGCTGGGCAGAACAGGAGAAAGAAGGAAAGAGGTCATCGTCCCTGGCCAGCGGCACCATGACCACCGTCACATCCGCTGCCCCAGTGCAGCACAGGATGGGTCCCACCCAGGGTCCCCTAGCAGCAAAGCTGGGGACAGTGCGGGCCGCCCCTCGGTCAGTGGAGCAGGGAACATCCACGTGCATTTACACACGTGCGTGCACGCACACACACACCCGTGTGCACATGGCAACCCCCAGGTGAGCTGGCTAAGGTAATACGGCAATGTCCACTTCACTGACAAGGAAGTGGAAGCTCAGAGAAGGCCAGTGACTCGCCCCGGGCCACGCAGCCTCGGGGAGTGGTGGTGGCAGGACTCAGTTGGGCAGGCTACCTGCAGAGACTGTGCTCGGGCAGCAGGGTGGCCAGGTGTGATGGACTGATCAGAAATGCAGTTGTCAATCAGGGCCAGGCCTCAGGCCACCCAGATGCTCCTGAGAAGCCCTGCTGGTCATCCCGGCGGTGACGGCGCAGGCGTCCCTGTGGGAAGAGCACTGGCGTCTGTGGTTACGGCAGCCGGTGGGAGACCTCGCCAGGGTGGCACCCCTGGGGAAGGTGGAGAGGGGTTGCCATGGGTGGGACCTGCAATCTGGGACCAGGCCCCCTGCTAGCCGCAGCCCACTGTCCTGCAGGGCTGCTGCTGAGGCTGCCCCGGCAGGAGACGGAGCCAGGACCCCAGCCCGGCCCACCTGTCCCCGCCCGTACTGCGAGCCCAGTTTTGGTCCTTGGTCGTTGCCGGCCGCCGCGGAGTGTCCAGGCCACGCTTGTGTCTTTGTCAGAGTCTGAAGGGAGCGGGGTTCAGACAGTCATCCCGTGTCCCTGCACCTGTGTTCCTACGTGCAGCGGGACGGGGCCCGTGGGCCCCAGACACCGCCCTGGGCGGGGCCCCACGCCCCAACCCCTCTGCCTCCTGCACCCCACGCCTGCCGTGCACCCGCTTCCCTCCTTCTGGCCTGGCCTCCTCTCTTTTCCCTCCTCCTTCCTCTGCTTGCGTTGAATATTTGGGTTTACCCCTGGGTCCTGCAAACTGATCACTCTCGGCCCTGAAGGCTCCCGAGAGAACCCAGGCACAGCCCTGCCGCGCACTGCTCTGAGTGCTGGTGCGGGACCCTTAGCTGCCCCCTCCTTCTGGGTCCCCCACCGTCCTCCACGTCCACAACCCCAGGACCCTGCCAGGACCTGCTCCTTGGGGTCACTTGGTTGATGTCCAGCTCCCCCCAGACTCGATCCCTCCAAAGGATGGGGACATTCCTGCGGGGCTCCTGTGTTCCCAGCACCGCCCCGGCCCAGGAGCGTTCAGGGCAGCGTGTGAGGGACTCAGACACAGGACGGCCTCCTCCTGGCCCTGCTGCCCAGCACACCACTGCCCTCTGCACCCAGTGCCCTTGCTGAGGTCCTTGTCCCAGGAGGATGGACTTGGGGCAGCAAGGTGTAGCAGCTGGCCTGTTAAAGACCTCACTATAGCCATAAAGTGAGTGGGTGTGGTGGTGAATGCCTGTAATCCCAACACTGAGGTGGCTGAGGCAGGAGGATGTCACATTGGAGGCCAACCCAGGCTGCACAGTGAGACCTGGTCTCAAACAATAATGAAGTGTTCTGGGAAAGTGTTTGCACATGGTGGGACCAGTGAGAAGGAGCAGTAAGCAGCCCAGGGAGGGTTGGACTCACCGGCCTCTGCTGCGTCCTCCACCCAACCCCCTCAACACCCCATCCCACTCAGCACCCCTTCGATGAGGCCCAGCCGCTCCCACTGTCATACTCAGGCCTCTGTTTCCCAAGCCATTGCCAGCCCGGTGGCTGAGCCTCAGTTTCCCCATATGTACAGCGGGGCTCCAGTCATGAGGGCAGGCAGGAGTCGAGGGGAAAGTAGGCTGGGGACCAAGGCCAGCATGTGGGCCAGCTGCAGCGGCTTCCTGTGTGCTGTAGAAATGACCACGCGAGTTTGTCTTCTCACAGTCCCAGAGCACGAAGGCCCTGAAACCCAGGCGTGGCAGGGCCCATGCTCCTGGAGGCCCAAGCAAGACCCACGTCCTCACCTTCCCAGCACCGCAGAGCACCCCGGACCATGGCCGCTGCCTCCCCTTGTCCTCAGGGCCAGGGGGGCGGCAGGATCCTGCCGGCTTCTGCATGGTCCACCCCCTCCATTCTAGCCCTCCTGCTTCCTCTCCTCCCCTCCAGGGACCCTGTCACTCCCTGGGCCCCTCTAGGTGACCCAGGACCACCTCCCCACCTCAAGATCCCTTGACCAGTGATTCTGATGTGATAACCTAACTGGTTAAGAAAGAAAGAAAAAAAGAAACTCCCAGGAATTAGCCTGTGTCTGGGGTCATGCAGGTGTGCTCTCGGGTATCTGGTCCCTGCCCCTCCTCTCTGCACTGTTCCCCTGCTCCACTTCCTGGCCGCCATGAACTAAGCATCTCTCTTCCGCCACACCCTTTGGCCTTGATGTTCTTGTCTTGGAGCCAGCTGACCATGGACTGGGTCTCCTGAAACTGTGAGCCAAACTCACCTCCTTTAAACTCTGGGTGTTGGGCACTGTGTCCCAGCGACAGGACAGCTGGGTGATGTATCGCTTAACCTAGCTACGCCTGCAGAGACCTTTGTGCCAGTGAGGGCCACATGCGCAGGTTGGCAATTAGACCGTGGACATCTTTGCAGGGCTCTGCCCATCTGGTCACAGCTAAGCAGATGAGAATGGCCTAGGTGGGGGCTCATGGGATCGGCTTCCCACTCCTCCCTTCCCTTCCTTCTGTGGCGGCAGTGGAGACAGCAGCGGCTCAGCCAGGGCCCCCAGACTTGAGTCCCCAGCACACAGGATCCCTTGGTCCGGGTGCCCAGCATCCCAGCACCCTGAGGCTGCTGACCCCCAACGGCAGGCCAGGCTCAGGGTGCGATGGCAGGCTGTGCCCATGGGCAGCTGGACTCAGAGGCCACACCCCAGGCCTGGGGTGCAGATGGGTGCAGAGCCTTCACGGCCCTGAGACGCTGAGCAGAGCTACGGCAGCATCTTCAAGTGATTACGGCAGGAATGGGGCACAGATGGTCCCGCCCGCCAGCCGCCAGGAGGGCAGCAGCTGCGCTGGTCCCAGATGTGCTGGACAGGAGGCCGCAGCAGCGGGGCAGAGGGCGGGGGCCAGGTGGTGCTTGGCAGGCTGTGCAGGATTTCAGGATGGACTGCTTGGGGGTGGCTGCTTGACCTGTTCCTCGCAGTCTCTACCCTGCAGGGGATGAGTTCGTAGCTTCCCTTCACACGAGAGGGCAGAGAGGCTCAGCAGCCTGCCTGGGCTCGCTCAGCTGGGGGCTCCTCATCCTCCAGGTCCTCTGCCCCCTGCACAGGCCACCTCCCTCCCCTGATGTTTCTTCCAGGATGAAGGACACCCAGCCTCAGGCCCCCTCCGGCAGCAGGAAGGCAGCCAGGCAGGTCCCATGCCCAGGAAGCAGGAAGCCCAAGTGCTCCTAACCGTCAGGGTGGGAAGGGGGGACCAGGAGTTAGAGGGTCACCCTGGACAGCCCTGGTTGGGACAGTGATGGGTACCGTGGTTCCAGTCAACAAAACCATCGCATTCCCTTGGGAAAGTGCAGGCAGTTCAGGGTGAGTGCCCCACTACGGGCAGCCTTGTGGTCGGTAAGGGGTCAGCACTGTCAGGGGGCAGGGGGACAAAGGTGTCAGTGTGGGGAGAGGCACTGGCCAGGGTGCCCTGCCTGTGGGGGCTGCCCACGGCCCTGGTTGGGCCCTGATGCCCAACAGGGTTTCCCAGGCCTCCAAGGGAGGTTGGGGCACAGAGGCCAACTGAGTCCCCCACTGTGCCCTGGGGCGTAGGTGGCTGTCCACACCCCAACACCAGTGGTGCAGCCACAGACATGGACCCTCAGGCAGGCGCTCACGGCGCGGGCTGTGCAGCCCACTGAGGTGCCGACTCGACTCTAATCTGCCAAGACGGCTTGGAGCTTTTCAATAAAGCACTGAGAAAGCGCAGACCCTGGTTTGCTTGACATCAAAGGTGCCTCATTGTCAACTTTCAATTTATCTCTTAAGGAGCAGAGGAAAAAATTCTCGGATAAAATGGTCGGAATGTGAAACAAAAGCGGCAAGGTGAAGGAGGCCACAGAGCTGCTGGGGTGCCGAGTGCCAAATCGCACAGAAAGAATAAGCGGTGTCCCGCGCCCAGGGGATGGCAGGCCACGCCTTGCGGGGATGGACCCCGCATTCCTCTGTGGCTCTGTCACGAGCTGTGGAGCTGAACACAAGGCAAAACAAAGCAACTTTCTAAACCAATGGTCACGAAAGTGGAATGCACGGTGTTCTGGGGAGCGATGGGCCGGTGGAGATGATTTTACACCTCGGGCTCACGTGGGGCCGCGGAGGACCAGACCCACGACAACGCCAGGCAGAGTAGCAGAGATCTCATTTTTAGTACCTGCCAGATGGTTAATAACAATCAGATGTCGGCTTCCCTGGCTTGCTCGGTGTCTGTGCTGTTTGTCAGTGTTGAGGAATGTGTGGATGCGGCCCTGCCGCTGGCTCGCAAGGGAGTGTGCACCTTTGTTCTCAGGTTTGCACTTAAAGGGGCCGCGAGGCCGTGGCCCAGCATCTACCCCGGGGCGTCCAGCGGCACCCCCTCCCTCTCCTGTGCTCTCGCACTGAGTCTGGCTCCCCCGCCTGTCAGACACCGATTGCCACCACTGTTGTTTCTGTGGCACCAGCGGTGGTCGTCCCAGCACCTTCGCGCCAAGCTGCATCCCTTTCCCTTTTTCTGCTTTTTACTTTGAGGCAGGATCTCGCTAGGTCACTAACTGCCCTGGCTGGACATGATCTTGCTGCAATGCTCCTGCCTCAGCCTCCCAGAGCACTGGGGTGTCAGGTGTGCACCACACACCTAGGTTCCATCATTGACTTATTTTTTCTCCCGGTGCAACTGGATCGAGTCCCTGCTTGTCCCTGGGCCCTGGTCCAGGAGCCAAATGTGCCCGGGCTCAGGTCGCCTTGCTCCGGGCGGCTCTGCGCTGTGCAGCGGTGGTTCCCACTTAGGGTCCCCAGGATACGGCCTGCACCCCGCATGCACGCCGGAACCCCACATGGGCTCTCAGAGGTGAGCAGCAAGGTGCAGAGAGGAACAATGGCCTCCAGGGCCTTGCGGCCGAGCGACTCCGTCCACAGCCGCGGTGCGGGGTCTTCCAGCAGGGGCCTGGCGGCCGTGGGGGAAAGTGCTCAGGACCCCGGCACAGCCCACTGCCCCCCCCAGGCCAGCCTGCTGTCCGAAGCTGGCCGAGGACTCCAGGGAGACAGGGCCTGACCAAGGCATCCACTGGAAGCCCCCCACATCCACACCCCAGTCCCCAGGGCCTGCGATAGTTGCCTTATTTGGAAAAAGTCTTAGTGGATGCGATCCAGCTAAGGATCTTGGCATGGGGAGATTGGAGCCACGAGGCCCCCAGCCGAGGACCCCAGAGCCCAGGAGCCAGGGGAGCAGGAGGACTCCCGAGAGTCCCGGAAGGAGTGTGCCCTGCCCGGCGACACCTCGGTGTCCGCCAGTGATGCTCAGCCCTGGAACAGAGGGAGAACGCATTTCTGCGTTCCCAACAGCCTGTTTTGCGCACTTGATTCCTGCAGCCCCAGGAGATGGACGCGAGGCCGCATCGCTGGGTCCGAGGAGGATGTACACCCTTAACCCTGCCACAGGGCCTTGGCTTGGCCTTTCACTGGACCTTGTAGCTCCGATCCACACAACTGGTCCAGACGTCCCTCTCCCCATCACCCTGCTTAGGACGACAGCTTCCCCTCCCCACACCCTCCGCCTCCTCCAGCTCCTCCCACTCCCCTCTTCCTGTCATTGGCTTGCACACCACCGGCCTGCACACTTGTCCCCGGTGCACTCTGCCTGTCCCCCCCCACTGTAGGGGTGTGAGCCCCATTGCACGGAGCCAGCTTCCTGCCTGGAGGAGGAGGGTGCCGCTGCATTTTCCAGCGGAGGGGAAGGGAAGGACAGAGGGTCCCTGCGGCTGGGCCTAGAGGTGCACATGGTCCCTCCGGTCCATGGCGCACACCGCCTGCCAGCCAGTGCGGGCAGGTCCAGGCCTTGTCAGCGACCACAGGAGCAGCTGGCACTGCCCCCCGATCCCGCGGCCCGCCTGTGTCCTGGGCCATTCGACCCCTCCAGTAAGCCCTGTCCCCTGTCTACAGCGGAACACGGCCCTCCGCTCCTGGAGCTGCTGCGGGGCCGGGAGTGAAGCCCCTGAGCGGCGTGGGGCACACAGCAGGTTCACGGGGCACCGCGTCCCCCCGCAGGCCACATCACCTGTGCCCCGCAGCCCGCCCGGCCCCGTGGCAGCTGGAGCCCATGGCTCTGTCTGTTCGCCCCGCGGCCTCCCAGGAGCAGCTGTTCCCCATTACATTTGGGGGCGCTGACGGGGCGCTCGGAGGCAGCCCATGATCTCACCACCACTGCCGCCAGGAGGGTGAGGCCGGCCGGTGCAGAGCTGGGGCCTCCAGTCCGAGCAGGCAGCTGGGAGTGCGGTGGGGCGGCCGCACCCAGGCTGAAGCAATCTTCATTCCTGGGATTCCTGCTGCCCGCTCCTGCCCGCCCCGTGGCCCCCTTGCAGCCTGCGATCCCCACTGGAACCCCGAGCGGGAGATGGGGCCGGAGCCTGGCAGTTGGGACCAGTTCGCTTGTCCACCAAACGGAAATTCCAGCGGGGCGATGACAGCAGCGAGGTGTCCGCGAGCTCACCCTCGCCCTGCGGCTCAGAGCGGCTTCTCAGCCTTGCACCTCAAGCCCCACTTCACGCGGCCCCCGGCGCAGCTCTTTCCTGCTGGTGCTTCTCACAGTACTCCTGGTCAATGGCAGGTCGGCCTCACTTGCGTGCCTCTGCGGATGGGGAACTCACTCCCCCCGAGGGCACCCCTCGGACACTGGACAGCTCCGATGTTACCCAGGGGTGTCCGGGCGCTGACTCCAGCTGTGTCCTCAGTCGTGGCCCTGTCCCCGAGAACTGTCTCCTTGGTCCCTAGACGATGGGGCACTGCAGCCTCTTCTCTAGCCCCGTCTTCTGGCTGCACCCTGGCTCGGCAGTGTGGCTGGAACCACGGGCCAGGACCCCAGTGCTTCCCACGGGGCCCAGCAGGAAGACGCAGCCACATGCCATGTGCAGGGTCTCCAGGCCCAGGCGCAGGGGCGTGGCTGCTCCTCACCCCTGTCCCTCACTTGCTCGTTTGTGCATCCAGGCAGCTGCCAGCCCCGGGGTCCCACATGTGGCAGATGAGCCACGGGCCACTGGGGCCCGGGACGGTGAGGGGCGTGGCTTCCTCAGTTGAGGGGTACGGGAGCAACAGCAAGCACCATAAAAGCCGTTTCTCCATTGCTGAGTGCACTGCCGCCTCTGCGGGGGCTTCAGGTGGTTTGCAGGACTTGTGCGTGTGAGGGGGCACAGAACTCCGCCCCAATTTTCTGTGCCCCCTCCCTCCGGAGAGAACCCCTGGCCCCCCGGCTCCACCGCCTTTCCCGAGCAGCCTTGTGCCCAAGGCCTTGGTCCCCACGCGGACCCTGGGCTTCAGCGCGCAGGCAGGGGGCCCCCAGTGTCTGCCTGCCGCAGCGGAGTCGCAGCCCCAGGCCTCACACTGCATCCTCCCTGGGCCCCAGAGTGTGGCCTGTGCGGAAACTGGGTCATCAGCGTGTCCTTGGGGCGGGGGAGGTCGCACTGGAGCAGGACCGCCTTGCCCAGCGTGACGGAATCCTCGTGAAAGCGGGGAGGAGGAGACAGGAGGGCTGGGGTGATGTCAGGCTGGAGACAGCCTGGTGGACCCGGGGCTTCGGGTCCTGCCCACACCTCCGGAACCAGTGGGGACAGACGAGTGCTGTTCGGGTCCCTTCCATGCTGCTTGGTCATAGCAACCTTGGGAATGACACTGTGTCACATGACCAGATGTGGACAAGGAACGTCCTGACCCACGGGCCAGCCAGGTGACACGGCTCACCCGTCCCTTCACAGGAGCAGCGCTGAGTGCTGGTGAGACCCAGGGGCAGTGTCACAGTGTGGTGCCTGCAGCCCTCCTGAGATGCCTCTGTCCCTGGCTATCTTCAAAGTGTTTGTCCCAGACAGACGCGGTGGCACACACCTGTAATGCCAGCACTCAGGAGGCTGAGGCAGGAGGATCACTGTGAGTTTGAGGCCAACCCAGGATGCATAGTGAGACTCTGTTTTTAAAAAACAGAAACAAGCCGGGTGTGGTGACCCACGCCTTTAATCCCAGCACTCAGGAGGCTGGGGTAGGAGGAGCGTTGTGAGGTTGAGGCCGGCTTAGGCTACAACGTGAGCACAAGGCTGGCCTGAGCTGCATAGTGTGACCCTGCCTCAAAAAAACTAGGGCCAGGAGATTGGCTCAGTGGCTTAAACACCAGTCTGGCAGGCGCAAGGTTGTGAGCTCGACCCCCAGTGCCACGCGCTCGCGCACACACACACACACACACACACACAAAACCAGAAACAAGGTTCCCGTCC
The DNA here is from genome assembly GCA_004363535.1 of Dasyprocta punctata. Taxonomy (NCBI): domain Eukaryota; kingdom Metazoa; phylum Chordata; class Mammalia; order Rodentia; family Dasyproctidae; genus Dasyprocta; species Dasyprocta punctata. The sequence continues at coordinate 12,562 of RJWM01006204.1, read as the reverse complement.
TGCCTCTGCTGCTCCTGTGCTGAGCGGTCCCTGGGAGAGCCCGGAGGACAGGGCGCAGAGGAGAGGGCTCTGTGCTGTCCCCACTGGGGAGGGCCCGGCGGCAGCTCGAAGGTCCCATGAAAGGGAGGTGTCTGACTCCTGGGGCGCTTCCACTCGGGGACTTAGTGGCTGCATCACCAAAGCCCCTGCCCCAAGACGGAAGCCCCCACCCCGCCCCGCAGAGACTCGGAAAGATGCTGCCTGCCTGCCAGGAGGCCCCTGAGCCCGCCTGCCCCATCCCCAGTCCTGTGGTTCCGGGGGCTCTGCCTGCTTCTTGACCCTCGCCCTGTTTGTCCCGCTGACCTCAGCTCTCCTGTGGTCCCCCCACCCAGTCACGTGGGCCTTGGCCTCTGCTCACGCCCGTGACTGCCCAGGGTCCCCACATGGTGCTTAGTAGAATCCAGGCCTCACCTCGAGTGATGTCACCCTGGGGCTCCCTGGCTGTCAGGAGCCCCTCAAGGAGCCAAAGAATAGGGGCAGGAAGCCCTGTGGCTCCCAGCAAGTTGCCTGATACTCAGTGCCTCAGTTTCCCCATTGGTAAGACGAGGACAGCAGCACTGCCTCACCAAACTTGGATTCAGCCAAGCAGCACCAAGGGCAGCTGAGGAGCAGTGCCCACCACAAGGCCCCAAGCTGCAGGCTGGGGCCTCCCCGCTGGGCTTGGCCTGGCACCCCCAGGGCCAGGAGCTGGCGCTGGACCTGCAGGTCTCCTGTGTCCCGGTGAAGACCCCCGTGCTGTGGTGAGTGGTAGAGAGAGAGACACAGACCCGCTGTGGGTGGCAGTGTCCAGGCTGGGCTGTGAGCTGGGCCCTGGAGGGCCAGGCTGCGGGCTTGGGGATACGCGGGGCGGGGCTGAGGCTGCAGCAGGCAGGGAACCCTACACACCAGAAGGGCCCAGGGACTTCACAGCTTTGCCTGGGGAATGTGAGACAGGAAGAGCAGGGGACCCCAGTGCAGTGCGCACCCCACAATCAGGGGTCCAGTGGGGACCAACCTGGGGCTGCCTCTGGGGACCACGGCGGCTCCCTCCGGTGGCCAAGGGCTGCATCCCAGGTCTCAGCCACAGACCGGCCTGGACACCAAAGTCTCCTGGGGGCCCATGGCTCTGTCCAGCATGCCCAGGTCTCTGGAGCTCCCCGCTACCGCAGGAGGCACTAGAGAGGATGCCGAGGCAGGCCGGGCTCCCCGGTTTGGGAACCGCCCCACCATCCTCCCTCCCCACGGCTCCCAGAGCCTTGGTTTGATGCACCCACCCGGCTGCCTGGCTGGAGGCGTCCAGCCCCTGCTCTGCACCCAACTCCTGTTTGGGTACAGGGTGGGAAGTGGCCTCGGGATATCCCCAGGGAGCCCCCAAGCTGGGTGCATGGGGAGCCAATGTCGCTGCCCTCTGGCTTGGGCAGGACTTGGGGACACGGGCAGAGAGGCTGAAGGGGACACTTTGGGAGTTTGCTGGCCAGCATGGCACAGTGTCCAAGCCTGGGAAGCAGCTGACTCTGCTGCTGGCCAGAGGGGAAACTGAGTCCTGGCATTTTTTTACGGGGAAGTTTGCCCGAGTACGTGGTTAACCTGGCTCCCCTCCACACACATCCCCCCAGTGAGGCTAGCAGGGCCTGGCCCATGCCTGGGTCTCTCTCTGCCCTCTGTTTATTCTTTCTCCAGCTTGTGTGTGCCTCAGTTTCCCATCTGTGACACGGAGATACATTTCTGCCCATCTACCGTGAGGACTGGCAGAGTGAACGCGTGCCTGGGCTCCTGCATGGGCTTGGGGACCCCGGCACTGTAGTAGAGTGCCGGCAGGTGGAGTCGGGGCCCCCAGGCCAAACTCCGCAGCCCAGGCGCCGTCTACGGCAAGGGTTTGTGGTGGGGTCTGCCATGTGCAGGTGGCCAGGCAGAGGGGGAGACCCCAGGCAGCAGAACTGCAGACCCACAGGAGAGTGGAGGAGGAGCCTGTCCCCTCCCTAGCATCCTGGCCCCTGTCCCCACCCTCTGGAGGGGTGGGCGCCCGTCTGCCCTCTAAGGTCCCTGCAGAGGAAGCCTGGGGAGCCAGGCCAGAACCTTCGGATGCACGGTCTCCCACGGCCCGAGTGGCAACAGTGACCTGAGGCCTGGGGAGGGGCCTGGCCCTGGGACCAAGTGGCCAGAGGTCGGTGGGTGGCAGCCTGGACGGCCGGAAGCGCAAGGAGCAGGTGTGTGGTGCAATGCTGCCACCCAGTGGGCACCGGCAGATCGCATCCATAGGGCCAGGCTGGGCAACCCTGCTGCGGGCCACACCAGTCTGGGGGGCGAGCACCAGACTCCGGAGGGGCTGCCACAGAGGACGGGCAGATTCGGGAAACGCAGGTCTCAGACAAATGGCCGGGTTTCCTGGGGTGACTCCCAGTGAAGAAGCTTCCGACAGTGGGACTAGGGAGGGGACCCTAGGGCCAGGGCTCTGTCTCTCGGGGGTCCAGGGAGACCGCGGGTCCTCAGGTGCTGGGAGCTGAGCTCTGAAAGGGCACAGAAGTGCAAAGGTCCCAGGGCTTCTTGGTGGGGGAGGGACGCATGAGCAGCCGGGGGTGGGGCTGGGAGGAAACAGGGACCCTGTGCCACCTGTAAAGGGAAGGAGCAGGGCAAAATCAGGGAGCAGGCAGGGGGCTGCGGGGGGCCTGGAGCAGCTGTGGCCAGGCAGAGGAGCAGGCGGCGAGGGCTGGGTGACCTGGGGCTGTGCTAAAGACTGCACCCTGAGGATTCCCTGATGGAGTCACTTAGTGGGACGCAAAGACGGGTGGCAGAGGCGCCCTGGGCTGGGGGGCAGGAGGAGGACGAGGTCGTGGTCTGTGGGTGCCGGGGAAGGGCCAGGCTGGAGACAGGGGGGGTGACACCCGAGTCCCGGGCCTGGGTGCTCAGCACCGCGGCACCCAGTCTTGCCAGTGGCCCTGCCCCACAGGCCTGGAGACGGTAGTCATGGCAACCAGTCAGGTGTCCCAACCTCAGCTGGCCACTCCCGGAAAAGGATGATGGGAGGTGGCCTTTAGATGTGCCCCAATGCCCCTCCTCACAGACCGGGAAACTGAGGCCGGTGCTGGGGGAGCCACCAGCTCGCCCCAAGGCTCCTCCCTGTTCTCCATAGTGGCCATCTAGTTTCCCACGCTGCTGTGCCCAACGCCCTTGGTGGCTTGGGACAAGGCGCGTTCGGTCTGGGCCGAGGCGGCATTTCAGTGGGCTGGGTGTGGCAGAGGCCCCGCCTCCAGCCTCCGCTCACCCCTCACTGGCTTCCTCTTAGGCCTCCCGCGGCCGCTTGGGTGACCTCTGTGGTCACACCGGGCCTCTGCAGGGCCGCACCTTTGCCTGGAGTGCTTCCCGACACTCCTGGGCTTCCCGCTGGGGTCCAGATCCCCCCAGCCCCTCCTCCGGGAGGCTCTGCTGACCCCGGCCCCCAGCTTCTAACCGCCTGCCTTTTCCCGCAGCACGGAGCGCTCCTGGGTTAGGAGACCGCTGCACGCTGGCGGCGTTGGCTGCCCTGGGGCAGGCCCTGTGAAGAGGAGGCCCCTGGGGCACGCGCTTTCCCCGCAGGGCGCCACGGCCTGGGGTGACCGAGAGACGCACCCATGGGCCCCAGGGCGGATGGTGCAGAAGGGTCCCCCGCGCACAGCCCTGCCCCTCCGCTTCGAGCTTCCTGTGAGCCCCGCCGGAGCGACGGGAAGCCAAGCGGTCCGGGACTGTGTGCAACGGGGAGCCGCCCGGGACCGCGCGGGGCAGGGAGCCAGCGTCACAGCGCAGGTCTAGGGCGCTCGCCAACGCGTGCCCGCGGCGCGGCTCCGGGCTCCGGGAAGGTGACTGGGTCACGGGGCGCTGTGCTCAGGAGTGGATTCATCCACAGAGGAGTTCGCGGCCGAACGTGTTGTAGGAGGCGGGGCCTGGATGGAGGCAGTGTCGGGGGCGTGGCCTGGAGGGGTTTAGCTCCTCCCCAGCCCCGCCCTCTCTCGGCTTCCTGGTCACCGCGCCCTGAGCAGCAGGCCTCCCCGGACCCGCCGCGCTGACTTTCTGTCTTGGCGCAGCGGGCCAGGGACCGCAGCCCTGAGTCCTGTGGGGCTGTGGGTGTCAGGTATTGTGTCCCGGCTCCGAAAGTGACTGAGACAGGGACAAAGCAGAGAGAAGGCGGAGCCGCCGGTCTCTGGAGCTGGCCGCGGCTTCGCTGATCACCGCTCGGGGCTGCTCTGGGGGGTGAGATGACCAGCGAGGCCACCTCCCACCACTAGCAGCGGGCGTGGGCCTTGCACCCGGGTTGGGAACGGGCCCTTCACTCCCTAGGGGCCGTGGGTGGCGCCGTGGGTGTGGGTCTCACTGCAGTGCATAGCCCATGGACCAAGGGTGGGCAAAGGACCCCAGGAGCCCCTCCAGGGTGCCCTGGGCCGCAGGTGGACAGCAGGGGCCAAGGGGCAATTCGGAGACAGGGTGCCCTTTCCTCAACTGCCCTGCCTGGCTGAGCCCAGGTGTGGGAGGATGGCCCAGCCCTGCCCACTATCTGGGTGACCCGTGCCAAGGTGTCCTTCAACTTCGGGTCTCCACTGGACAGTATCCGTTGTTTCCAAAGGGTGTCACAGAAGGCCCCAGGTATTTGCTATTTCTGCCCACTTTGGGGCTTGGGTTTTGAAAAGCATCTTATTCCCTTGTGGACAGTGGGGGCCCAGTCAGAGGACACCTGTGCAAGCCAGGCCCTGGCGCCCTGGTGGGGAGGACATAGCAAAGGCCCCATTCCCTGGGGGTCTTTCTGGGATGTGGCCCTGCTGGGGTCCCTACCCCAGGGCACCTGTGGTCTCTCACGCAGTGTAGCCGGGACCCCTTCTGTGACCCCACAGTGCACCGACAGCAGGATCTCACAGCGGGTACCCCAGACCGAGTGGCCTGAGTCCTCTCGCTGGCCACCCTGGCCTGGGTGGGGGCCGCCTCTCCCCTCTCGTCCTCACCACACAGGCTCTGTCCTGGGCACAGCTCCGCAGAACTGCTCGAGGGCCCGGAAGTAGCCCTGAGGGACGGGCACAGGGAGCCAGGGTGGCAGGGGGCCTGGGCTGCGGGCCTGGGCTCCCGGGGGTGGGCGCCCCTCCACCCCCTCCCTGCAGGAGCAGGGTGAGTTCTGGGACCACCTCTCCCTGGAGACCGTCCCGGGCCTGACTCGCCCAACGCACCGCCCAGGGCAGCCGGGCCACCAGCCGGGCACACGGGCAGCGCCTGGCCTCCGTCATAAGGGCGCAGGCGATGCCGGTGGCCCTGTCTCGGGAGAGAAAAGCTGCACAAAGGCCGGAGCCCAGTGTGACGGCGCTGGGTCCAGCCCCCAGTACCACGGAAATAAGTGGATGGAAAACCGAGGCCCAGAGAAGCCGAGTGAGGCCCAAGGTCGCAGAGGCAGAATCCAGGCCGGTCAGCCCAAGGCCCGCTGGGCGTCTGAGGCCCCTCCCCCTCCTGCTCCCCGTGGACGGCTGTCGCCACTGTGGCCGGCAGGTGGCAGCAGAACCCGCCTTCCACGCAGCCCTCTGCCCCTGAGCCCCGCAGGCCGAGGCCGCACAGGAGTCTGAGTCTGCAGGGCTAGGGGAGGCGGGCGCCCCAGCAGCTGGGCCTGGCCCCCGGTCCCTGCAGGGATGTGGCCCCCATGCCTGGGCTTGGGAGCTGGGGTGGAGCCTGCACAGCCCCTCTAAGTGTGTGCCCCTGATTGTGCCCACACGGGACGCGTCACTGATGCCCTGGCAGTAGGCCAGCCCCGGGTGGCTCTGGGCTGCTGGCTGTCACTGTATCTGGCACCGGGACGTCACTGGCCGGGATGGGCAGCGGCTGTGCAGGGTGGAAGCTCAAGGCAGGCGGGCAGAGGGGCAGGGTCCGGTCTGGAGAGGGCAGCCGTGTGGGCAGGAGAGGGCCTTGGGGGGTAGGAGGGAGGGAGGACTCTCACGGAGGGACAGGCACCGTCAGCAAATTCACGTCACAGGGCCAGGAGTAAGAGCAACCTCGGCTACAGTCCCCTGACCCCTAGGCCGCTGGGCGACCTCCTGGTCCTCATCCTTGTCCTCAGCCACCAAGGGGCACCGCGTGCGGGATTCTGTGGGCCCCTGAGGGCCTGGGGCTGACTGCCCTCCTTAGCCGCACGCTGCCCAGGTGCCCCGATGCACCCTCTTCAGGTGCGGCTTCGACGTTGGGCTCCCCTGCTCGACCCTCAGAGCCCAGGTCCCGAGAGAGCGCCTGGGTCCCTGTCAGATCTTCAGCCCCGCCCCAGCTCTGGTCCCTGCCTGAGCTTCTTTGGGGAGAATCCCACCCCAGATGCCTCCCCTCCGTGTCTGCCGCCCCCAGACCCTGGGCTGTGGTCCCCAGGATTTGTCGCTGTTTGGGGCTGAGCTCAGCGCTGGCCTGTGGTGTGGCCCTGAGCAGTCCCCTTGCCATTACCAATGGTTGGGTCACTGTCTCCGTCCTCTCAGCCCCTTCCCACCTTGGGGGGCTGTGACAGGTTTGAATCACGACCTTGCACTTGTGAGGTCACCAGCCACGTGCTACCCCTAGGTATCACATTATCAGTACTTCTGTTCATGTCGTGCCCTTATTTTAATGTTTTACAAGTTTTGAGAGCTGATCGCACTGATATAAACCGCAGGGACGGTGATGATAAGTCCGTACCCAGCGTGTGGGGGTGTAGGATTGCAGGCCCTAGTGTTGGGGTGGCTGGCGGTGACCCTGTCAGAGGCCCCTGGATTGATGGTGTACTCTGAAACTCACCTGCTCGCTTAGCAGACCTGATGAAAGCAGACAGCTGAAACAAAACCTGGAATTCCTCACGTTCTTCAGCAGCAAGGCCACATGGGGCCACATCGACAGTGACACCCTGGGTGGCCACGATGGGCCATGGAGTTGCCTGTGACTTGGTGGCCCCAGTCGGTCCCAGGATCTGGGATCCTCCTCTGGCAGGGTCACTCGTGGCAGGCTCTCTCCCCGTGCCTGGAGTTTCTTCTCCACTCAGTCTGGGCTGGGCGTGGAAGTTTGCCTTTCTAATAGGTGCCCAGGGTGGCTGCTGCCTGGAGCCTGTGCTGGGCTGCCCGCCTTGGGGCTCTGCTCAGTGTCGGCACCCAGCCGCCCTCTCCTCATCAGTGTCGCCCTCCCTGGGGCTCCCCATGTGCCTGTGAAACTCCTGCAGAAAAAGCAAGGCCACTGCGGTTCTCCAGAGGGAGACCATGGCTTTCAGCTCCAGCTGTGTTTGTGTCAAAGTCCCAGGGCTAGGGACCCTGCTGCAGCCCCAGACTCATGACCTCTGAACTCTGAAGTGTCCCCTCTGTGGGTTCCAATGCATCAGCGAGCTGGTTTTTCAACATAAGCACTGGATCCTCGGGAGTTTACATGGTGATGTCACTGAGTCACCAAATCAAGAATTCAGCACCCGGTATCGGCTGGCTTTGTGACTGCTCCTCCTGCCGCCAGTTTTCTGCCACATGATGCTCTGAAAATCGTCACTCACCTACCAGGGCTTTTCTGCAAAGCCCCAGCACAACTCTGAGCCTCCCAGTCCCTGTCTTCTCCTCTGAAGCCTTCCCCAGCCCTCCCCAGCCCCACCGGGCACGCAGGCTGCACAGGGCTCTCGAGGCCTGGGCGTGCAGATGCCCACATGCTTCCTACCGGCTGGCTCCAGGTTGAGAGCCAGGGAACTCTTGAGTCACAGGCCTCCTCTCTGGGGTCCCTGCCTCACTGACTGAGGCACCCCCTCTGTGTTCCTAGGAAAGGAGCACGGACATTCTGACAATGTCTCCATTCACCCCCGGAACTTGGCAGGTAGTTTGGCTGGGTATCAAATTCCGGGCTGAGAATCCCTTTCCCTTGGATCATCAGAGGCCTGATCACTGGCTCAAAGCTTCAAATGCAACTTTCAAGGCTCAGAAGACCCATGAGGCTCTCCTCTAAGGGTGCCCCTTTCCTTTCTCTCTGTTTTAAATTTCACAATAGCAGTGCTGACACCTTCGAGGCACTTTAGTCTGCAAACTTCTGTTCTTTGGTTCTCGGGAACTTTAAAAAAAACGTAAGTCTGTAAAACTCTTTTCAACTCTAATTTTTCTTTTTCCACATTAGAAATTCATGTTAGTCATATGTTTGCTCTTGAGTCTGTAATTTTAAAAATATCTTTCTCGCCTTTAATCCCAGCACTTGGGAGGCTGAGGTAGGAGGAGCATTGTGAGTTCGAGGCTGGTTTGGGCTACAATGCGAGCACAAGGCCAGCCTGAGCTACACAGTGCGACCCTGCCTAAAAAACCAGGGTCAGCAGTTTGGCTCAGTGACTTAAGCGCCTGGCTGGCGCAAGGTTGTGAGTTCAATTCCTGGTGCTGCAAAAAAAAATAAAAATAAATAAAAATAAAAATCTTTCTCCTGTTTTCTACTCTTCATTTGTCCTACATTCTAAAAGAGCCTCTAATATTTTATCTATTGAATTTAAATTTTGATTATCATACACACACATGAGGAATATGATAAATATATGGTGAATGTTTTTAAAATTTTTAAAAATTATTACTGTAAAAGACAATTGTCTTTAATTCCCCTCAAGTCCTCCCCCTTACTTCAAACACACTCATCCCCTCAATGCTGCCACTTTCTGCAGCAGTTCTGGAGTCCTCTTTCATGAGTGTCCTTAGTTGCACTGTCCTAGCTGCCTTGATGTCCCAAACTGATTCGAAACATTTCCTTTTTGTGGTCACTTTGACTTTGGGGAAGAGGCAGAAGTTGCATGGTGCCAGATCTGGTGAATAATATAGATGAGGACACCGTCGTGTTTTTTTGAGCTGCCTTTGCAGTGGGTGACACAAAGCAGCAGCTCTCACTGTGCTTTTTACCCCATGGCCAGAAGGATGGGATGTGTTTAAAGAAAGGAAGGGAGTTTAATGTCAATGTGTTTTTTACTGTAATACTTTAAAAAATTTTAAACATTCACTGTATAATTTGATCATCTTGTGTGCATGTGTGTGTATTTAAAATTTCAACAGCTCATGTATTCTCTGCTGTTTCTTTATTCAAGTATGCTGTTCTTGTTTTATGGAAGTGACATCTCCTCTCTCTAAAGTTGTCCTTTGCCCCATCTTTTCTTTTTCCTGGTGTGCACTCCCACAGTGTAGACATTCTCTAAACATCAAACAATCTGCCACCCCATTTTATTATTTTATTTTGTTTCATTTTATTTTTTTGAGACAGGATCTTGCTAACTCACCAAGTTGCCCAGCCTGGTCTTGAACTTGTGATCTGGCAGCTCTCTGGATGGCGCTCAGGAGGGAGACCCTGCTCTGCCCCGGGAACATGGAGGAAAGTGCAGGCAGTGATCTGTGCACAGTGGCCCGGCCAGCAGCAGGCAGAGCTGGTCACCCATGTTGATGCCAGGCACCTCCTCCCTCGTCCTCATGCGGCAGGGTCATGGTGCTGGCTGAGAGCTCTGCCTGTCGCCTCTGACCATGGGGCACAGGGTCCGCCCTGGACTTAGAGGACATTGCAGGGCCCGTGAGGGGTGCAGGGAGCCTCAAGTCCCTGCCTGGCCCATGGCGGGAGCTGAGGGTTCTCATGATGGAGCCCAGCCACCAGCAGCAGGGGCGCCCATGCTCTCCTCACCGTGGCCGGACAGCAGGAGCCACCAGGACAGGCCACGCTGTGGGGGCTGCACCCCCCCACGGTGACGCTCATAGGCACCCTTCATGCTGCTGCATCTGGGGCTTGCTCTGCCCCACTCCACCCCTGCAAATGCCAAGGCCTCCTGGAAGGGCAGCTGAGGCAGGGGTGTGGACAGGGGCCCAGGCAAGGGACCTGAGGTGCTCAGGCGTAGGAACGCAGGAGGGGGTTCCATGCTGGCCCAGGGCAAGGAGGACACCTGCTCCACAGTGCCGCCCCTCACCCCCACGCACGGCTCCCCTGTGGCTGTCTTCCTGCCACCACCCCAGGCCCTCGGGGGAAGCTGTCTCTGCCACACAGCCAGGGCCGTTCTGGAATTAAGTAAAGGAACTGAAATATATTATGTAGACGTTTGTTGTATTGTGATGTGGAGCCCAGAATTGTTATACAGATTGCTAATAAGTATTCTAAAATGAATGCTGAATTAAATACTGTGTGGTTTCTCTTACATGAGAAACCCGAAGTGGAAATAAACTAAAGAGCAAAAATAAAAGACAGATAATAGGAGAAAAGAAGATGGATCTTTTGCAGATGGGAAGGTGACCAAGAAATGGAAGGAGGGAAGGAGAGGAAGGAGATGTAAAAAGAATTAAGATGTGTTATGTACGTGCACCAACTCCCCATGGAATGTGATAATAATGTACTGCAAATGTGCTAATAAAAATAAAAATTTTAAAAAGTGAGTGCTGTATGAAAGAGGCATTTTTATGGGATGGAGGTGGATAGGTCGAGTTAGAGGGGTAGTGGGGTGGGTGCATGGATGGAGAGATGAGTGGATAGTTGGGTGGGTGAGTAGGTGCGTGGTTGGATGGATGGATGAATGGATGACTGGGTGGGTGGGTGGGTGGATGGATGAGTGGATGGAGAGAGGATGGATTGCTGGGTGGGTGAGTGAGTGGATGGTTGGTTGGATGGATAGATGCATAGATGGAGAGATGGGTGGATGGCTGGGTGGATGAGGGGGTGGGTAGATGGATGGATGGATAGATAGATGGAGAGATGAGTGGATGGATGAGTGGATGGGTGGATGGGTGAATGCGTGAGTGGGTGGGCCGCCAGATGGATGAGTGGGTGGAGAGCGGCTCGGGTCAATGTGTGGATTAATGGAGGAACGAGTGAAGGCACGGACTGAAGGAGGACTCCGTTCAGGGATGGTGGTATGGGTTGGCTCCAAAACCATGGCTAGCCTTGGGGAATTAGAAGATGGCGGAGTCCCCAAGGGGTTTGGGGGGCTTCTGAGAGGGTAAAATACTCCCTGGACCTGAGTGGAGTCTGTCCTGGCCTCATTCTTGCTGGTGCCCTGTGCCAGGGCTGTGGCTTGTCCCATCTACAATCTGAGGAAAGAAGCCCTTCCAGGCTGGTGCCAGGGCCCCTGACTTGTCCGAAGGCAGCCTCGGAGAGCACCCCTCCTGCCACGTGGGGCAACTGGCACACATGAGCGGAGCCTGTGGCGCCATGGAGTTAAGGGGCCTGGCCGTCGCACGACCTCCTCCCTGTGTGTCCCCGAGTCGCCTCTCATCTAAAGAAGACTCAGCTGTGGTGGATGGGCCCACCCAGCCCCACCCAGACCTCGCTCACTCCACTGCCTGCACCTGCAGAACGCCATGTCCAGGGGGTTCCCAGAGACGCACAGATGTGGGGGGCACTGCCCAGCCTCCTGAGCTGGCTGAAGACTGGGGGACTCCCAGGGCTGGTGGGGTTCAGCACACATGGCCAGTGGACCAGGGAGGGAGAGGGACAGCTACTGTCCCTGGGCTGCACCATGACCCCAGGTGCTGTGGTGAGGGGCTGACGGCAAGGCGGGGTTGGGGCATCCCTTTGCCTGTCGAGGCCAGGGAGCCCCATGAGAGCATCAAGGGCACCTCCTGCCCCATGGCAGCTCCTGACCGAGAGCAGAGTCCACGGCACGTTCTAGAACTTCCTGCCTCGAGAGACATCTCACCTTTATGTATTTTTTTTTTTTTTTTTTTTGCTGCACCGGGGGTCAAACTCACAACCTCACGCCTGCCAGACAGGCACTTAAGCCGCTGAGCCAAACTCCCGGCCCTAGTTTTTTGAGGCAGGGTCGCACTATGTAGCTCAGGCTGGCCTTCCGCTCACGACATCTCACCTTTAATATAGCCCCTGTCTCCCAGGAAGGATGGCCCTGGAGCTGCTCCAGGACTAGAAGCCAGGTCTGTGTGACAGCAGAGACGGAAGGACACCAGGGATGGTGGCAGCTGGGGGAGAAGGAAGGCCCCCGCAAGAAACCTGAGGGTGCTACCTGCGGCCCCCAACCTTATAACAGGCGGCTCCAGCTTCATAGAGAAGAACCGACCACACAGGCACACCCTCATTACTGTTGTCAGGCTCCAAGGAACAGGCCTCCTGGAATTAACCAGCTGGGTGTTGATGGATGAGTAGGAGTTTGGCAGGAGAGGAGGGGAGGCACTCTAATGAGGCTGGGTATGGGTAGGCATGTGCCAGTGGCCAGAAGCGAGGCCATACTTGCCCAGCTAGGGTGGGGCCAGAGGCTGGGGAGAAGTGGGTGAGTTCAGTGGTACAAACGAGCGAAACCAGAAGCCCAGAAGTGAGAAAGGAGGAAGAGGCAGGACAACCCCAACCCGAACCCTGACTAGGGACCTCTTCCCTTGGTGACCTCCCCACAGCACAGCAGGGACCCCAGAGAGCCCTCCGGGGCTTCTGCAGCACAGCACCACGGGCCCTGAGGGGATGGGCACACCACGGGTATGGGGCGGGGCAGGTGACCCCTTCCACATGGTGCTCAGTTCCCTGAGCAGGGAGGCCAGGCTGCGATGGTGCTGTCCCCTCTGTCCCCCGCGTGGCTGCAGCTGGCCTGGGCCTGTGTGCCGCCCGCGGGGCCAGTCCTGTG
>RJWM01006203.1:63489-86148 GCA_004363535.1 Dasyprocta punctata | reverse complement strand
TAAGGGGTGCTAGTTGACTGAGTTTCCCTCTTTTAATTTAATAGTACTATTTAGTATATTACTGTCTGTCTCTCTCTGTCTCTCTCTGTCTCTCTCTCTCTCGCTCTCTCTCTCTCTCTATATATATATATATGTATATATATACACCAATTATAAATACAAATATATCATTGTGGTTATACTTTTTTATTGGATGTTTAACACTAAGTTACAGTGAGACCTGTGTTATTCAAAATTAGTCTCTTTGTATAGTAAGGTCAGCTTAGACTTTTAAGGCATTACTATTTGGGGTCATGAGCAGAGCCTCCTAGCTCTTTTAGTTTTTTTGTTATGATCTGCCCGGATGGGTCACAGTCTTTGCTTGACTACATGGCTTCACTGTGAAGCATGGGAATGTTTCCCTCTTTAGTGACCCACCTTTGAGCAATCATGTATACTGATTGGCTCTTTTTCCTCTGGGGTAACAGTCTCCCTGACTGAGAGCTCAGTGACTCACCAGCATTCTGTGATCCTTTAGAGAAGTTTCCTTATGTCCTGGGCTCTTGTTGACCTTAAGTGTTAGGGCCAAAATATTGGCTATACTCTTATCCCAGTTACCTTTCTATGATCTATAAACCTTAGTTGTTGAGCATCCAGGAGGTCAATTACATCAGTGTTGAAATGGGAGCAATAGGCTTAACTATCATAATTTTATCTGAATATTGAATACTTTGGAACATAAGGTATGGCCAGAAAACTGCTGTTTTTGTTTTAATGAATTAAATTGTCTTAGAAATAAAATTTTTATAGAATGTTGTTGACAGATTAACAGTTCTAAAAATTTAAAATCAAGACTAAACATAGCAGCTTAGCTTAACAATTATAATGACATTATTATACTACAACCATTGGGAATTTTATCTCTCAATATATTTACATTTTAATTATACTGTAAAATGGGTTTTTAGTCAGTTATCTTATCCAATTACATAAATAAACTTTTATTTAAAAATAAGCAAGTAGCCGGGCGTGGTGGCGCACGCCTTTAATCCCAGCACTCGGGAGGCTGAGGTAGGCGGAGCTTTGTGAGTTCCAGGCCGGCTTGGGCTACAACGCGAGTGCAAGGCCGGCCTGAGCTACACAGTGTGACCCTGCCTCAAAAAACCAGGGCCAGGAGTTTGGCTCAGCAGCATACACGCCTGTCAGGCAGGTGCGAGGTTATGAGCTCGATCCCCGGTCCCACAAAAAAACAAAACAAAAACAAAAACAAACAAACAAACAAAAAAAGCAAGAAATAGTATCTATATCATGAATAACATTAATCTGAAAGTCATCAGAATAAGATTTTATTTATTTATATTTTTTCGAGACAGGTTCTCACTGTGTAGTTCAGGCTGGCCTTGAACTCATGGCAATCCTTACCTCAACCTCCCAGATGCAAGGATTACAGGTGGGCACCACCGTATGAGGCTTAGGATGTGCTTTAGGTTTTATAATTTAAGAGGCCTGTACTCTTGAGAAACAGAAATATATTTAATTGATCATGGGGTTAGTGATAATTAGCATCACAGCTCTTACAGAAATCATTATATATTTATTTTGTTTTTACTCTTAGGGCAAACTTTAGACTTCTTTAGCAGGTTTATAAAATGTCACTGTAGTGACAAGAATTAAAGGACATCTTTAGAGCTCTAATAACTTTAGAAAACAGTATGACCACAGGTAAACTAATTATCCAATGTACACATGTATCTCATTTGTATAATAACAACAATTTTTGTGTAATTGAAGCAAATAGATGTAGATTAAATTGTAAATGGCAGGGCTTAATTTAGACAGATGCCAAAAATTTTGATCATTTTATATGTTTAATTTTTAGATATATAGTCTACAAAAGGGAGCACTTATTACTTATTTTTTATGTAGTAAACCTACGTCTTGCCCACTGATAAGGCCCGCAATCTCCCAAATGAGTGGATGTTGAAGACTTAAATAAAAGAGACAAGTGGTATGATTTGGGGGCCCCAGGAGGATCAAACGCTTCTAGGAGAATATGAGATCTCTGAGGGCTGAGACAGAGAACTTTTCTGGGTGGCCCATGTTTATTCAGTTTTCAAACAAAGGAAGGGGCTACTGAGGAAAGCACAGGAACTGAGCAAGACCTTGGGAGTCAGTGCAAAGACTTCCCCAAGTAGTAAATTCTGCTAATTAGGAGAGCTATCTTACTTCTGGGCTGATGTGGCATCACAAGTTACTACAGGCCTCAGTGAGGACCAGTGATTCATAGATGTTTACTTACTATGAATCCGCTGCCCATCTCCACACAGGGGGTCTAGACCTGAAACATACTCACAAGTAAACGTGGAAATCCAGTTGATTAATTTTAAATCCTACTCAGAGCCACTTTCTAGAGGTCTTCATCAATTATGTAGTTTTAATTCCATATAAATGAAACTTTAAAGCTCAGACTGACATCATACCTTGGATTTTCATTAATGTGTAGTCTCAGATATATAGCATAAGTTTTTTTTTTTTTTTTGCGGCACCGGGGATTGAACTCACAACCTCGCGCCTGCCAGAGCAGGCGCTTAAGGCACTGAGCCAAACTCCTGGCCCTGGTTTTTTTGAGGCAGGGTCACACTATGTAGCTCAGGCTGGCCTTGCACTCGTGTTGTAGCCCAAGCTGGCCTCGAACTCACAACGCTCCGCCTACCTCAGCCTCCCGAGTGCTGGGATTAAAGGCGTGCGCCACCACGCCCGGCTATATAGAGTAAGTTATAAACAAAGATAGTTCACTTAAACAATCATAAACTGATTAGTGAAAAAATTTTACAAACCAATACTTAAATAGTCTGCAATTGTTAAAGCTCCTTTTTTTTTTAATAACCAAAACCTGACAATGGAAAACACAAGAAACTATCTTAGTACAGAACCTTTGCTCTTTAATCTAGCTTTGCAAGGTCAACCAAGAGCATCTAAAATGTACCTTAAGAGAAACCTTATAACTTTGGTTTCTCTTAATTATACCTAATTGAACTATATGATAGTAACTTATTTAATGACATTTGTTGGGGGTGTATCATCATAAATCTCTGAGGAAAAAAACAAACAGAAAAATGACTCATGTGGAGAAAACTGAACAAATTGAGTGATTTAGCTGTTTTTTTCAATCACAGAGGCAAGTTTTATCCAGCACTTCCCCAAGTCCAGGGGTCCCCACTTGTTCATCTTAATGATTATTTTAGATGATTCATGAGAACCAAATCATAGCAGTTAACACTTTAAGATATGTAATTTATCTTTAAGGTAAAACTATTAAGTTACTCTACATAAGCAACAATAGACATTTCTTTCATAGATCAATTTTTGATATCCTGATTGGCTGACAACCTAGATGGGAACATGTCACCAACTTTAAAAACATCTTTACTCTTATGAACTCACTGTTAAGTTATGTGAATGAAAGTCCTAGTCTATATCATGAGTGTCTCTTTATCTATATATCAATATACACCTGAAAATTGACATATAGTGATACCTTGGCTTACGGATGCTTTTGTTTGCAACAATTTTGTTCACAAATGGAAGTGTTTGGCAAAATTTTGTTTTAGTTTTCAAACTCTGCAACCAGTGACAAACACAGCCATGGCCATTTTCCCCACACAAATACAAATGTGACTGTCTTTTCCAGAAGTGTTGAACAAATTAAATTTGTGAAGAGTTACTATTGGATAGCAACCCTAACATACATAACATTTATCCTATTAAACTTTAAAGCTTTATTTGTAAGTCTTATATTTGCCTCAAGCCTATTAGCCCTCATCCTGTAATGTTTTGAGTTTAGTTACCCTGAAAACCAATACAAGTGGTTTTCTATGGAAAGTTCCCTTTCAAAAAACAGAAGTTTATAAGAGCATTAAGTAAGTAAATAAATAGAAAAGGAAATTGTTGAGCTATTTTTTTTTCATTACATGAAGCAGCTTCAGGTACTCTAGCCAACCATAAAAAGCAGACTCACATTCAGACAAACAGACAATACAACACACATAAAACAAGTATGTTAAATTAAAGTGCACTTTTAAAAGCAGTAGCTATGTTGAATTACAATAACATTTTTATAGTTGTAGCTTCATAACTATAAATAGTAAGAATTTTTTTTCAGGGGTTACCAATTTCCCTTTTTTATGTAAATCATAGCAGTATTTTAAAAAAAATGCTTTTAATTATTTTCAGTACCTTTTTGTTAGTTAATGCTATAGACTTACAGCCAGTGAGAATCAGAAGGGAGGAAAAGGGAAGGGCTTTGAGGCATTATCTTTTACTCTCTAAGTTATCTTTGGAGAAAAGATTAGCTTTTAAAATCTTTTATCTTATTTGGTCCCAAGTGCTTCAAATATAACGTGAAGGTGATTTTTTTTTTTTTTTTTGCGGCACCAGGGATCGAACTCACAACCTTGCGCCTGAGAGACAGGTGCTTAAGCCACTGAGCCAAACTCCCAGCCCTAGTTTTTTGAGGCAGGGTCGCACTTTGTAGCTCAGGCCAATCTTGCACTCATGTTGTAGCCCAAGCTGGGCCTTGAACTCACAGTGCTCCTCCTACATCAGCCTCCCGAGTGCTGAGATTAAAGGCATGCGCCACCACGCCCAGCATGAAGGTAACATTTTGGGGATGGGCCTTGAGTTATTCATAATCATATGAGATTTACTACTTGCCTTTAAGTTTTTCCTTGTAGAAATAGAGAAAGGAAAGAGAAAAGGAGAAAAATTGGAGTCCTATTTACATTTCTAAGGTAATGCTGCCCAAGTTGCCTGCTCCAAATGGGTCACACTTCCTGTGCACCCCAAACCAAGATCATCCTGTGAGCATGCCCCAAACTGGCATCAGGCTGCAGGTATGTCCTTTCCTGTATCCAGTGTCAGAACCATGAAAATTTTTAACTTACTGATTTAAAGTAGAAATTAAAAGGTGGCATATATAAAACAAATTACTATTACTATTTACTATTACTATATATTAACAGGAGGCCAATTGAAGACTGAATTTTGTGTAAGGAACATTAAGAGAACAAAGAGAAGAAAAAAATGGCAATGGATTTGGCCTTAGATGTGAAGATTTGTTATGCATTATTTGCAGATTTTTTGAAGTTTGAGAAGACACTGGAAATTTGAGGAGAAAATGTCCATCCTTCCTATTGGGAACAATAGACAAAAAAATGACAATAAAATTTGATAAGTACCAGGGTTAGATATTTAAGATTCAATGAAAGAACATAGCTACTTTAGTTAACCAAATTAAAAGGATTATAGAAGGCAACTGTAAGGACGGAATAACTAAACACATTTTGTGGTATCTAGGTTTGAGCAGGGTTAGGGCTGGGTGTTGTAGCTGTATGCTATCAGATTGAATTACACTTTTCCTATACCTATTTTCTTCAGGGTATTTATCATGAATACATTTTGGATTTTGTCAAAATGCAAAGTTTTCTGTATTAATTGAGATAATCACATGATTTTTGCCCTTTTTTCTGTTTGTGATGTTTTATATTTAGTGATTTTTTTATGTTGAACCATCCCTACAACCTTGGGATGAAGCCAACTTGATCATAATGTGTGATCTTTTGGATGATCTGTGCCATTCTCATTGCCAGTATCTTCTTGAGAAATTTTCATCTATGTTTGTTAAAGATACAGTCTTATAGTTTTTTTTTTTTGTGTGTGTGTGTTGCTGTTGTTTTGTTTTGTTTTGTTTTGGTCAGGTACTTGTCTAGTTTTAGAATCAGGGCAATGGTAGTTTCCAGGAACTTCTCTTTAAATTTCACTAAAGAGTTTGAGAGATATTGGCATTAGGTCTTTCCTGAAGTTCTTGTAGAATTCAGCAATGAATCCATAAGGTCCTGGGATTTTCTTAGTAGTTTCTTTATTACTGCTTCAGCTTTATTTCCTGTTACTGCATTATTAAGGTTCTTATATCTTCTTGGTCCAATTTTGATAATTCATATAGGAATTTTATCCATTTCTTCTGGACTCTCCAATTTATTGGAGTAAAGGTTCTCAAGGTAGTTACTGATGATCTGGATTTTGGCAAAATTCATTGTGATTTTGCCTTTTTGATTTCTAATTGCATAGATTTGGGTCTTGTGTTCTTTTCTTTTTTGGTACAGATTGGCCAGGGGTTTATCTATTTAATTCTTTCAAAGAAGCACATCATTTATTCATTGATTTTTTTTTGGTATTTTTTAATGCAAATTTCAATGATTTCTGCTCTACTCTTTATAATTTCTTTCCTCGTACTAGCTTTGGATTTCCTTTTTCTAGTATCTTGAGGTACATCATTGGTGCATGTTTATATAGCTCACTCTGTTTTTTTTTTTTTGTTGTTGTTATTTGTTTGTTTGTTTTCTAATGTGAGGATTCACCACTATATTCCCTCTTGGGGCTGCTTTCATTGTGTCTCATAGGTTCTGGTATGTCATAGTGGAATTATCATTGCTTGATTTCCTGTGTGACTCACCAATTACTCAAGAGGGTATTGTTTGATTCACATGTGTTTGCATAATTTTTATAGTTTCTTTTGTCACTGATTTTCAGTTTCATTGTACTATGAATTGATAGTATGCAAGGTATAATTTTTATTCTTTTGTATTTACTTAAGCATATGTTATTAGTTAGGATGTAGTTTATTTTGGAGAAAGTCTTGTGTTGCTGAGAAAATTAAATATTTAGGCACTAATCAAAGTAAGGGAATGGAAGACCTCTAAAGAAAAACTATAGTATTCTGAAAGAGGAAGTCAAAGAAGACATCAGAAAACTTGAAAGGTATTCCCTGTTGCTGGGTAGACAGAGCTAATATTGTCAAGTTGGCAAATATTCAAAACTGATATACAAATTTAATGCTATTCCAATCAAAATACCAATAGCATGTCTTACAGAACTAGCGAATAAAATCCTAATGTTCATGTGGAACCAGTAGAGGCCCACAATAGCAAAAGCAGTCCAGGGCAATGAAACCAAAGTAGGAGGTATCACAATCTTGGACTTCAAGTTATGCTACAAAGCTACAGTGAGAAAAATAGCATGATATTGCCCCAAAAGCTGACATGTGGATCACAGAAACAGAGTAGAGGATGCAGGAACAAGTCCAGGCACATTTAACTTTATTTTTGACAAAGGGGCCAAAAACATGAACTGGAGGAAAGAGAGCCTCTTTAACAAATAGTGCTGGGAAAACTGGCTGGCCACATGCAATAGATTGAATCTAGACTCATATATTATATCTCATCATGTACTAAACTAAAATCAAAATGGATCATTAACGTAAATGTTAAAAAGAAATGCTTATCTGCTGGAAAGTAAAATAGACAAAAGTCTTGAAGTTATGATGAAGGTAGGGTATTTCTGAACAGAATCATAATTGCTCACAGAATAGTACCAAGAATCATCAAATGGGATTATATCAGATTAAAATGCTTCTTCACAAAAGAAACAACCAACAGAGAGAAGGGACAACCTGCAAAATGGGAAAACATTTTTCCAGTTACTCCTCAGAGGACTAATATCTAGAACATAAAAAGAACTAAAATAAAAGAGCCCTTCAAAGTAAAAGACATAGTCAAAACTTAGCAACTGAAATGAACAGACACATCAGAAGAAACACAAATTGCTAATAAACACATGAAAAATCTTTAACATATTTTGCCATTAGAGAAATGCAAATTAAAACAACACTGAAATTTTTCCTTACTCCAGAAAAAATCTCTATCATCAAGAAATCAAATACCAAATGCTGGAGAGACTACATGGAAAAAGGGAAACATTCTTACATTGTTGCTGGGAATGCAAGCTAGTACAATCTCTATGGAATCAGTATGGAGATTCTTTAAAAACCTGAAAGTAGGAATTTCATTTAACCCAGCTGTTCTCCCACTAGGCATCTTCCTACAAGAGTTAACAACATTTTATTACATTGATACACATATACTGATGTTTATAGCCGGAGAATTCATAACTGCTAAATCCTAAAAACAGTATATATGACTACAACACATGGATGGATATATAAATGTGGCATCTATACACAGAGGCAAACTACTCTCCATAAAGAAGGATGAACTTGAATCATTTGTAGTAAGATGGATACACCCTGAGACCATAATGTTAAGTGAAGTAAATCAGACACACAAGGTTAAATATTGCATGTTTCCTATTATATGAGAAACCCAAAATATAAGTAAAGAGCAAAACAAAAAGTAGATAATAAGAAATAAAGAAGTAGAGCTTTTGAAAAATGGAAGGGGGACCAAGGGATAGAGGGAGAAGGGAGGAAAAGGAGAGGAAGTAGATAAAACAAGAATTGAAGTGTGCTACATAGGTGTGCCAGCACTCCACAAGAAATTTAATCACTGTACACTGCAAATGTGTGCTAGTAGAAATAAAAATTTTAAAAAGAAAAATTTCTGAGCACTAATTTAAGTATATTAGAAAGACTTGCGTTTTTCAAGAGATCAAATCAGTAATATATACCAGTCTTGTTGGGTTTCAATTTAGTTCTATTAAAGACAGACTAATGGTTGTCGTACATTATGTTATCTTATATTATAGAAATATATATTTTTATTTTTTAATTTTAAGATTATCTGATAAAAATATTTATTAAAAGGTAAATACATAGTGCAATATTTTTCCAAGCAGGTCACATTGGTTATTATTATCAAGTTATCAAGTTATTGCATTAAGGTTATGTATAATTTGAGCATCTCAATGAGAAAAATGAACAATAGAAAACATGCAATTTACATATTAGAATAAGCACATAGTGAATTGTAAAAGCTCAGTAATATTGAAAATCAAATAAAATAGTGAGAGCATTTTTCGTGTATTTTAGCAAGCCTTAGGAAAATAATAATCAAAGCTGGAGCAGTTTGGACAAAATTTACTCATCTATCTTTATGCTTTGGTACATTGATTTGGCTCTGAAAAAATTATTAAGGAAGTCAAGGAAACCCAGGATTTATGAACACCTACTATATTAGAAGTTACGTGATTTAGTGCATATAAGTAGATATCATCTACACTTGACAAGTGAAGATTCTGCTACTTTGAAGAATTTAACAGTTCGGAACTGTAAACTTGGCTTAGGTTTACTAACAGAAAGTGTTTTACAAGTGTGAAACCTCCACCCATTGATTTCATAACCTTATCTCTCCAGTTGGTGCACCAGGGTGAGATAGCATGTGGGAAGATATGTTTCCTGCTAACTATATCAATTTTATTGTTTACATTGATGTTATGTTAATCTATCATCTGACCTCTTGGCATGGGTTGTTTTTAATTTTATTAGTCTTTCAAAACTGTTCATAGTATATATAAATTAAGTCGATAAACTATTGGGAATTTTGAAAGAGCATGGAATGTGCAGTTATTTTGGGTTTTAGATTCACGTTCTACCACTTATCTACTATAAAACTTTTGTTTTGTTTTTTGGGTTTTTTTTTTTTTTTTTTTTTTTTTTGGTACTGGGAGTCAAACTCAGGACCTTGTGCTTGCCAGACAGGTGCTGTGCCACTGAGCTATATCCTCAGCCCTAAAATTTAACTATTTAAGTTTATGAAATTTCATTTCCTAGAACAGATTATGATAGTATCTACATCACAGGATGATTTGAGAAATGTTAACATATGCACTGAACATCTTCGATATTATTTTCTGTTTAGGTGTTACTCAGCACATAATTATTATTCTTTAAATGGAATTGATATTTTCAATTATTTTATAAATGTAATATTTAGAGTATAATTTTCTATCCTATTAATTTATTGGTCTGTTATCTTAGTTACATTTCTGTCATTGCTGAGGCAAAATAATGTCCACCCAAAGTTGAAGGAGGAAAACTATTTAGCTCACAGTTTATAGAGGTTCCAGTTCATAATTGGCTGGCTCTAAGGCAGGGTGGCACATGGCAGAGGGGAAAGAATTCATGGTGGTAGAAGACAGAAAAAGCAACAAAAGAGAAAGACAAGACTCTTTCTTTTTGTCCCTTATATTGTATCTAGTCTAACAGGATTAGGCTGATGCCAATCCAATCAATGGACTGATCCAGCAATTACCCACTCTTAATCCAAGGACCCTTAATCCCAGAATTGCACTATGTATCACACACTCTAGCTTCAGTCATCTCCAAAAAAGCACCCCATCATGGCTGTCTGAGGCTTTAGGAGGACATCTTGACACAAACCATAATATCTACATTTCCTAGTTAAGAAACTCATTGCTCGAGGCCGACTTGGGTTACAACAGGAGCGCAAGGCCGGCCTGAGCTACATAGTGCGACCCTGCCTCAAAAAACCAGGGCCGGGAGTTTGGCTCAGTGCCTTAAGCGCCTGCCCTGGCAGGCGCGAGGTTGTGAGTTCAATCCCCGGTGCCGCAAAAAAAAAAAAAAAAAAAAAAAGAAACTCATTGCTTGTATTACTACTGAGTGTAAATTTAACATTTCTAAATATTTATGTAAGAAGAATTTGAACTATGAGATCATTTCTCCTTAACTAATTTGGATTTTCAAAACCCATTCATAATTAATAAAATATAAACATAATGGCATTTTTAGTAATTTTGTGCCTCTTTCTATCAACCACTAACTTGACTATGCAGATGAACTTTAAAGTAAGTATTACATGTAGTAAGCATAGTAGATCCTATAGCAGGGTCTCTGAGTATAATGGCAATAATTCTCCTTTCATAGTGGAGGATAGCTAAAGGAGGGATGGATACTGATAAGGACTAGAATTGATATTTTAATTTTCCTAGTTGATTCTCGATATGTTCTTTAGAAGACTGTGATCAAATGGCCAGTAGCAAAAAGAGAACAGGAAAAAGGGCAAGAAATGGAAAGGACCAACTGAACAGTCAACACAGAAAAGGATGGTAAGAAAACAAGGTGAAAAAAAAACACCTAATAATGGCATAATTTAGTAGTATCAGTACTTTTCAAGTGGCTTGTGTGCCCATCAACTGATGGATAAAGTAATTGTGGTATAAATGCACAGTGAAATATTACTCACCCATTAAAAGGATAGATTTGAGTTATTTGTAGGAAAATGGATGGATGTTGAGAACATAATATTAAGTGGAATAAATCAATTAGAAAAGATTAAATACTGCATGTTTTTTTTAAATATGAGAGACCCAAAATTTAAATAATTCAAAGAACAAAATAAAAATCCATGTTAAGAAATAGGGAGGTTCCGTAGATAAGGGAATTTGGAGGAGGGAGAAGGAGAGGCAAGAAGCATAAATATGATCCTGATGCAATATGTATATGTATGAAACATTTAAACTGGATGCAATGGCTGTGTATCCCAAACAGCACTGAATAAAACAAAGGTCAGTGCATTGCAAAAGAATCATTTTAATATATGTGGCAAATATATTTAGATAAATATACCGTTCATGCAGCTTGTAAAAACCAACTATGAGATTTTATACATGATAACTTAAATAACTTAAAACATTCAAAAGTGAGTCTTCCTTTGTTTGGCAAAACTTTACCAGATAAGTATCATCAAATATGGATAAAATATTTTTTCAAATGTGAGGTCATTAGACACTAATCAGAGACTATGACTACTGTTAGAACTTCCATCTCTTATAATTTAAAATTTTGTTGATTTTTTACAGTAGGGTACTTTTCAACCCTAGTTTAAAAGTCTTGAGATCACAAAGCTGCAACCCCACTAGCTTAGGCTGTCAAGTCACAGGGCTTAAAACTAAAACTATAAAATTTAAGGGCAATTCTTGAAAGGGAAAGATACTCAGAAGGGATGAAATGATCAAATATTGGTACAATACCTGCAAAAAATTTTATTTGACCTCTAAACTGTGGATATCAGTTGAGAAATTGTGTATAAAATTGGAGAAACTAGAGACAAAGCAGTAACTGGAAACTGTAAGAACTGGTGATTTTACTTACTGCCAACTTTGAAGGATAATGAACTTTGAGCTTAAATTCAGTTAACTTGAGTGCCTCTTAAAATAAAATATTTTTCAAAGAAATACAACAAAATTCAGATGTTTTCAAGTTATTACTAATCTTTATCATCCAATTAAAAACCAGAAGGTAATGCGAAGAAACAGGAAAATGTGACCTACTCTCAAGAACAATCAACTGATAGAAGATGACAGTGGTGTGATTAAATTGTTTTTATTAGTAGACAGGGATGTTACAGCAGCTGTTACATTTTCAGGGTCTTAAATGAATGGACCGAAATTGGAACCTCAACAGAGAAGTGGAAACTGTAAACATAAAGAAATGAAAATTCTAATTGTGAAACACAACTAAAAGAAAAATAAAATCACTTTGTAGGTTTAAGAGCAGATTATACTACATAGTGCGACCCTGCCTCAAAAAACCAGGGCCGGGAGTTTGGCTCAGTGGCTTAAGCGCCTGCCCCGGCAGGCGCGAGGTTGTGAGTTCAATCCCCGGTGCCCGCCCCCCCCCAAAAAAAGAGCAGATTATAGGTAACAAAAAATATAGTCAATGAAGTTAAAGATGGTACTTATGCAGTCTGAAAGACAGAGGAATTGAAGAATACTGTGTTTAGTTTCATATTCAATGCAAGGATCTAACATAATGTAACATAATGTTCCAGAAAAACAGGAGGAGAGAATTGGACAGGAAAATAATTGAAGGAACAATGACTGAAGACTTCCTGGGAGACAGAAGACTTCCTGGGAGACATCAATGTACATATCCTAAAAGAGCAATAAATACCCATATGATAAATACAAAGAAATAAACAATATCTATACATAGTCAAACTGCTGAAATCTTAAGTGAAAAATAAAATCTTCAAGTTTCTTTCATTTTTTTATCTTTTATTTTAAGACAAAACAAAAAAGACTAAATACAATTGTACAGAATTTCACATCAATGTAATAGGACATTAACAATGAAAATCTTGAAGATTCATGGCGAGATGGGGTGATAATGCAAATACAAATTAACTTTTAATTACAAGCAGTATAATAATATGTTCCAAACTAAAAGAAGTTAGAGCAGGAATTCACAACACCACCACAAACCCTGTGAGATATAGTTCTGTATCCATATAAACTATCCTTCAAGTATGAATATATATTTAAAAAAATTTTTTTTCGGCACAAAAACTGGGAGATTTCTTCATTAAAAACCCTGTACCTCAAGCCCTTGAATAGAAAGTTCTTAAGTGTAACGGGAAATAACACTAGATGGAGACTCAGATCTAGAAGAATAAATTTATAGAAAAGTTTTAGAAAGTTACTATACATTTTATATATGCATAAGTTCATATTGATGACTGAATTTTCTTTGAACACTGAGAAGACGAGATAGTTCAATATTAAAAATTATTTATTGCAAAACAGTGAGAATTATTGAAGTATGTTTAATTCCCCATTATCTTTCTCACCCAGGAGGATACCATCAGGAATAAATTAAGATATTTTTATCCATTGTATGAATTAGGAGTAAATATATTCCTCACTTTTGTGCTATATTTCAGTTTTAAACTGAAATGTAAAATCTAAATATTATTCATTTCATCACTTTATCTGAAGATCAGTTTCCTTTATTCAAGTTGTATAATTTTTAGCCTTTTAAAATAAAGGCATATAGTTATTGTTGTCAGTTTTATGGTGCCTGGTTTAATTTCACAGCATGTCAACTGTGGCACCAAGAAAAATGCTGATATTTTATTTTGAAAAGATAGAGTTGCTGGGTTTTCTTGTTTCAGTGGCTTTCAAGTCAGGCATGTAATTAAATGTATGTAACTGTTAAAATATGTTGTTATGCTTTAAATGATTTTTCATACTTGGAATTTTATAGTGTAGCTGAGTGTTTTGTTTAGACCAATATTTTATTCTTTTTTCTGCCATGAAAAGAAACCATATTGTTATAATCAATTAAAATGAGCTAGTCAGTAGATAAAGTCAAAGTGTTAAGTTAGCGGGATAGTTACTTTATTTCCAAAATTATTCCAACTATTTTTTTAATTAACTGATAAAGGTGAGTCTGATTCTTATTTATTTGCCTCAGAATTGCTCTAAAATCTGTGTAAAGTTTCTTTATAAATGTTTCCTTAAAATCAGGTCATTGACTAATAGGTGGTTTCTGATATGTTTTACAATTTTGTTTTTATCTCTTTTTCTTTTTCAGGGGCATTAGAATTTCAGGCAGAAATGGTCTTACAACAAACACACATACACTGCACAAGCCTCCCTACTTTCCCTGCAGTAGTGGACATGTTGGAGTCATACATGTGAATATTGCATAATAATCTGTAGGTGCCAAAGAACAGAACTGTGTTGTCAGTATAACTGGATTTCTTACAATACATCTCAAACACTGTTAGCTAATGCATTTTAAAGCTGGGTGCCAGGATTCTGCAACCTCATTTCCTTTCCACTGGCCACATAGCAAATGGCTTCAAGCCCACAGGACTGCCTTGATACACACACTGGTAATGACTTTGTTGTCAGTACTTTTTATCTGCTATAAGCAGGGTCATTATGTATGATTAGTTTGTCCAGAAAGTGAAAGCCGTTTCCTAAATGTAGGCATGTGCTGAACCCCAGCTCAGGTTCTGATCCCCATGTTTTCTTTCCCAGAGGAAATGATCTGTTCCTAAGTTTGTTGACCTGGATAGGAAATCTTTTTCTTATTTATGCTGTACCCTGTATATTTCAGCTGTGAGCCTATCATCATATATACATGGGGTTTTGTTACAATGAAAATTACTTTCTCATTTCTTAAAACAATTAGGGACATGAATCAGATATTACCCACACCATAAAGATAAATCAGTACATGTTAATCTATCTCCAGGCATGTGACAAAGAATGAAGAGCTAGGCTCATCATATCTCTCTACATAGAGACATTTGAAACATCATATTAATGAGGCAGCTCCCTGGAGTTGGCAGAAATGTAAGGGATGAAGAAAAGAACTAACTTGATGTCCCAGACTTCAGTGAGCTGAATTTGCTTTTAATTTGTTTTGATTGTATGTTTGAGTTATTGTGAACAAGTTAGGCTGTTAATTTTTAACCAGTTATCATTTTAAAAATATGTAGTGATTACTAAGAAGAAAAAGTCTTCATGGAAAAAACACACAGCACATATACCGATTGCTGATTTCTCCAAACTCACTCAACCTGACACAATTTAGAATGGTGTCCTCAGTGAAACAGCTCTCCCCTTAGAGCTCAAAACTGAGCTGTCATATTTCCCCTAAACTCATTAAGATTCATTTGTCTTTGTCAGTGAGATGCTCTCAAGAGCCAGTTCATGCTGGCTACTTTGTCTCACAGCCA
Organism: Dasyprocta punctata; assembly: GCA_004363535.1. Classification (NCBI taxonomy): domain Eukaryota; kingdom Metazoa; phylum Chordata; class Mammalia; order Rodentia; family Dasyproctidae; genus Dasyprocta; species Dasyprocta punctata. Next base: position 70,828 of record RJWM01006203.1, on the reverse strand, counting down.
CTTTGAATAAAGCCAGCTTACAAGAAAAAAGAAAACTTATGTTTTAGGATGTATCTCAAAGAATTACATGAATTTTTCCTTACAAAGTTCCACTTAAAAGGAAAAGTACAGGTTAAGCACTGTCTAAATAAATTGAATGGTGCGTGATAAAAATATCCTTTCTATAAAGAATTCAACAAATGTTGTATGCTGGCCCAAATGAACATAGTAGAGATTCTGACCACCTTTGCTGAAGGACAAAAAATTCTGTAGGATAGTCTCTTAATACTCAGTTTAGAAAAGTCTTACTGCCATATGTTGTTATAAATATAAAACGTATGTATCACTCTGATTATTTAATTCAAGGTTAGATTTTTATCTATTTCCAAGCATAGGTGACATATATAGTGCATATACTTAATGTCATTTCCATCAGTGTGATTTCTTTCAATTTATTTTTTAAATTAGATATAGATGAATCTTAGTTAAAAACCAAATGGCTGTACTTTATAGTTAAAAACCAAGTGGCTGTTCTTTATATAAATACACTGAGAAAGCTGGGGATTTAGTTCAGTGGCGTAAGGTTGTGAGTTCGACCCCTGGCACCAAAATAAATAAATAAATAAATACACTAAGAAAAATACCAACATGCAAAGCTGGTAAAATGACCAAATTTCTCTTAAACATTGTCCCCTGCCCTAACATAAAAACAAATTAGTTACTGCAGTTTTAAAGTACTATAAATTATGACCGTAATTGTTTTAGTCTTTAATGTTTTCTTAACATGAATAACATAAGTGGCCCCTGCCATGATAAAAGTGACATAAGTGTTCAAAGTCATATGAACAAAGTATGCAAAAACATATACAAGGGAGAAATAGACTACAACCAGGAAAGTTATTTCAGAAAAGTCATATTAGAATTTCAGCTAGATGTGTTGTCTAAAAATAATTGTACGAATCTACCATATACTAGGTGAACTCTAAGAGAAATGATTCAGCGCTCAGAAATTGGAAAGAAAAGAAAGAAAATTACTTATTTGAAAAATTGGTGAGATTGGCTGACGAAGTGTCCATATGAGAAAGTAGAAATGAGAAAAGAACATAAACAGGGAGCCTGTGGGCTGCACTAAAGCAACTGAATTTTATTGTGTAGGAAACAGGATAATCCTTAGGCAAAATGGGACAAACGAAATATTAGGAGTGTATTAATGGGCACAGATAACCTTGCAGGGATTACAAAGAGTGAATGAACAAGGAAGGAGTTGGAATTGAGAGGGGAGACATCCTTCAATGGGGAGATATTTGAACTCCCTGAAGAAGAGAATTTGAATGTAAGTAATAAAAGGAAGGGGCATGAGAAAAAAAAATGGAAGACATTCAGAAAGTGAAATTAACAGTACCAATTATAAGGAAAGACTCAACAGGAAGAAAATTTATCAGGGATTACCAGCTTTCACTGTTGTGACATATTACGTATAGGAAACAACTGAATTTGGAGTGGAAGTAATAACATAATTTTAGGACTGATGATTATTGCTATTTTTAAGGACTGATTTTTATATATATAGGTGAGCATTGCTTTAATTTTTGGGTTAGTAAAGTATACCCTAAATTCATTAGCATTTAAATCCAAAATTTTTTTTGTGCGCATCTGTCCAACACCATTAGTGTTTTTCTTTCTTTCTTTTCTTTTCTTTTCTTTTCTTTTCTTTTCTTTTCTTTTCTTTTCTTTTCTTTTCTTTTCTAACTTCTTGATCCTTTTTCCCTTGGATCTGAACTGTGTGGGTAACACCTGTTTCAAACTGTAATCAGCCTGGTGCCATTAGGAAAGCCAGAGGAACCTTTTTATACCATCAGGTATGTTACCTGTCATAGGGAGATATTAATAATAGAAGTTACTACAAAGAGACGATTCAAGATTTTCATTAGTTAATACACAAGAAGTGCTTAATTAGCTTGTCTTTGGTAAAACAAAGTTAAACTTTGTTATTGAGAGGTCCTTTGCAACAAACATAAAGAAAATTTACTGGATCTTAGTTATCATCCAAAAGCCTAAGAGGTTGACTGCCTAAGATTTACCCCAACGTATTTGTCCATATGTTCTACATTCCCACCTGAAGCATTATGAAATGCCTAAAGTATAATCCTCACAAATTGTATGGTTGTCAATAGTTTTTGCCACTCTGAAAAGTACTATTTGTGGTGTATTAAAAAAAATTAATGGTTTGCCACTTTATTTGAGAGATAATAGGGTAAAAACTAGAGATTTAAAATCTTACCTTCATTTCTTCTCCGTGCAAAAATATTTACTTATTCTTTCAAATGCAGGTGAAATTATTGTTTTCCCTTAAGTTATCTTAAAATGCTTCCCGGGGCTTAGTGTGTTAAATAGAAGATGCAGTCTACCCTAAATGTAAAATGCTCACATATTTTAAAGTATAATGTTACTTATGTTTACTAAATGTTACTTTATTTTTTGTAATACTGCTTAACTTAAAGGATGTCTTTTGTTTCCCTCAGTGTGATTAATGCTGTATTATTCACAAAAATTTTGTAAGCATAAGTTTGTGATACAGGTTTGGAGCCTAAACTAGCTTGCAGCCCAGGGTAGGGAACTGTGAAACAAAAGGTTTACCTTGGGTTATAGATTCAATTAATACTGGTGTCAGAACAACTCAATTATTGGGCTTCTAGATCAGTGTTGTTTGTTGCTGGGCATTATCCTTCTCCTAACTGATTTCTTATAATTTCTTGTTTTTATATAGTAAGGCACAGCAGCAGCTATGTTTTCTGGATTTCCTTGAGGAAATGGATAGCCACACAATCCTGTAAATACAGTCATTTCTTTGATTTTTCACATCGATGTGGGGGCAATATAAAAATTTTGTATTTAGTATTAAAGATAAACCAAAATTTTAAAAAAAGGAGAAAACTATAATTTGTTAATTGCTATTGATGACACTGAAAAATTGCAAACTAAATCTTTAGAATGGAGCATTAAAAGTGATTTGACAACTGTGGGAAATACTAGATTTCTTTAAGAACTTACTATGTGAAAAATATTTATTTTGATCTGTTTTTAAACTTAAGTAAGTACTTTTGTTTTTGCCTATTTTAATTTGGTGTTCTGCCCAAGGTGCCATTTGAATCTGATCAAAATGCTTGGTTTCAATACACTCCTTTTTTTTCTGGATTTTTTTCTGGTCATTATTAATTACTAGCAGCCCTCTCCAAACTACATAGTATTCCTTTAATTTGACATATTTCACAGAACAGAAAATACATCAGACAGCCTTACTATGAGCATAAACCTCCACAGAGACCATCATGTCAGCCTCCATCATCTCTCAGTAGTTTAATGAAGCCATGGAAATTAGCTTTATTTGAGCTCTGGACTGCCCTCATTATTCATTATCTACCTAATTAGTGACTAATTAACTCATTATTGAAAGAGTGAAGTAAACTATAAGGTTTATACTTTATGAGAGTGCATGCTATGTTTTCCAGATAGTATATATTAAAGAAAGAAGTATTTAGTAAAACAATTCTTGAATTTATTGAATGTTAAAAATATCTTAATGCATCATGATAAATGTTTTCATCTTTATGCTGAAGAAAAGGATCCTGGGAATTTTAAGAAGCATTTGTCCATTGGAAATGAGGGGAATAATTATTTACTTTTCATTTTAAACCTTAGAATTATATGCCAATCTTTACAGTGATTGACTTCACTATAATAGTAGGACATTTCTTGTTACCTTTGTATGTATTCAACTTTTGAATTTTATGAGCTAATGGTAACTTCACTAAATTTTAATTGTCTTCCTGAATCATTCTGTAATCTTAAATTATCATACTAATTGATTAAATTTTCCTTTAGAGTCTATATTTTCAACTTTAATGAAGTAGTTTCTACTCTTCTTATGATTGAGACTCAAACAAAGATATTTTGGAAGAATTATCTTGTGTAATCCATAGATTTTGTAGCTAGTGTGGACCCTAAGGCAAAATTTGGAAAAAGACAATGTTTTCTTTAGTGTCATTCTACTTCCTCTTTCTGGAGATTTTTGCCTATTTTTAGGAATTCATTAACATTTATTAAGTGGCAGGTATTTTTGGAAGTTTACTTTAGTCCTCTGAGATTTGGATTCCACATTAATAAAATTGTTTTAATGATGACTTCTTTTGCTTCTTTCTAAACTTGTTAAAAAAACTAAAACTCTAAATGAAAAAAATATATGCTACAATGATATTAACAAAAATATTTGTCCTACTAATGAAAGCTAACTGTTCTATAGTGCTGGAACATGCTGGATAATAATTCTGGGGTAAAACTGTTGAACATAATTTATTTGAATTTAAACAAATAGTAATATATGGCTCTCAGAACAGAAACCCTTAATTCATAAGAATAAATTAATGGAAGTGGGATTTATAGACAGTAGGTCAGAGATATTTGGAGGAAAAGTGATCTTCCAGAATTATCAGATTAAATAGTTAATCATTTGCCTACTCTGAGAGTACACTGGCATGCAGGTGAAAAGTTTTATTGCTTGCTCTAAATTTACTTATGACATTAAAATACCAGAATAATCCTTTTAACTGATGAAGAAATAAACATAGCTAAAGAAAACTTATTTTAAATTTAATATTTATTTTTTCCTAAAGTATGATTGTAAGCCGGGCTTGGTGGTGCATGCCTTTAATCCCAGCACTCAGGAGGCTGAGGTAGAAGGAGCGTTATGGGTTTGAGGCTGGCTTGGGCTACAAAGTGAGCACAAGGCTGGCCTGAGCTACACAGTGCAACTCTGCCTCAAAAAACCAGGGCCAGGAGTTTGGCTCAGTGGTTTATGCACCTGTCAGGCAGGTGCGAGGTTGTGAGTTCAATCCCCAGTGCCACAAAAAAAATAAAATGAAATAAAATAAAAAATAAAATAAAGTATGATTGTATGGGGTGGTAATTTATTCTTTTGAGGGGAGGGGTACTAGGAATTGAACTCAGGACCTTGTGCTTGCCAGGCAGGCGCTTGTGCCGCTGAGTTATATCATCGGCCCAGTAATTTATTCTGGGCTTTCGAGCTAGTTAGGTGCAGTTTAGATTAGTGTCCATCTATCAGTAGTACTTATAGAAATTTAAGGTATGAAACACATTGAATGTATACTACTTGTCATGAAGGGAAAACATAAAAAATTAATATGTGTTTCCTGCATCATCACCTCACATCCTATTCAGATAGGTAGGATAAAGAAAAAAAGAGAATTATAGTGTGAATGTAGTTCCTAGGCCCAAAGGAAGAGTATCTGTCTCAGTCTGTGTGTAAAAGGAAGTCAGTAGGAGGTAGGTTACAGGGGAGAAACATTCATGTGAGAGAATTGAAACTCAATTTATTCATCAGCCATTTCACTTAGCTTTTCTTCCCTTCTCTGTAAACTAGAAGAAATATAATGGGACATATTTCTGGGAGTAGACATGGGAATTAAATGTGATCATACACTGGAGACCTCTATAATTGAATATGGCTTGCAAAAGAATAGATCCTAAGACAAGGTCTATAATAAGAGGGTAAGTAACTGAGCTGGAAGGCTTGCATAGACTGCCAATCCCTGATTCTAGGCTTCAGGAAAGGGGAGATCTACTCCAGTGGATTAATTGTGTATGCAAAAGACAGTGGTAATAGAAAAATGAAATGTCATGATATCTCTAGGAAAGAGGACTGTTTTTTTGTGGCACCAGGGATCAAACTCACAACCTCATGCCTGCCAGATAGGCACTTATGCCATTGAACCAAACAGCAGGCCATAGTTTTTTGAGGCAGGGTCGCACTATGTAGCTCAGACTGGCCTTGCGCTCGAGTTGTAGCCCAAGCTGGCCGCAAACTCACAATGCTCCTCCTACCTCAGCCTCCTGAGTGGAGTGCTGGGATTAAAGGCATGCGCCACTGCACCTGGCTGAAAGTGGACTTTTTTAAGTCTAAAGGCTCAGAACAAATTGTTCTCTTAGGAGATGGCAGAGTTTGGATGTGGGGAGTGTTTGATCATTTTTTTCATGCCTAAATCTTATAACCTGAACAACTACTTCTAAGCTAACAATATGCAATATATTAACTAGTGTTAATTTCCTACAGTTTTTGTTTGAAATTCTGTATCGTTTCTATCCTTTTTTCTGTTTTGCTTAAAACAAACAAACAAACAAACAAAAAACAGCTGAGTCATCAAGTCCGGGTAAGGGGAGGGAATCTGGCTTTAGGAGTATCACATCAGAAAGATTGTTAAGAAATTTCTGTATTTTAAATTAATGGAATAAAATCAGTTTTTAGCCATATGATTATTAGATATGACAGGGAAACATATATTTCAGTGAAATTTCAAATTCATTTAGTGTATTGCCTTTTAAAATTAAGAAACAATTTAAACAGAGTAAATCAATCTAACCTATGACCAGCTAGGTTCTGGAATGTTCTTAAAATCGTTTCAGTTTTAGTTTAGTTGAAAAAGACTATACCTTTCTGTGTAAAATTATTCCACCAGAGATAATAATTCCCTTCTTTAATAACATAGTTGATTAAAGATCACTGAAACCTGCTGGACTGATAAATAAAATTATAAATGCATTTAGTGTCTAGAGCATATCAATGGGATTCCTTTGTTTGGTCGAACTGTGCCCCCTACCATGAAGAAGATAAGTTAAGTCCTAATTCTCGCTACCTCAGAATTTGATTTTAAAAGAGATTAAGTCCAATTAATAAACACAGAATGACCAAAAATTACATATTTTTGGTTAATTTTTATAAGGTAATATAATAGGAAATATAAAAATGGCAGTTTTATCAATTTTATTCAAATTTATCAAAGTTTTTCTGTGTATGTTATACCTTAAAACATTCAATACATACCACAGAGTTACAATTTAAACAGTGGTATCTGGTCTCTTCCCAAATTCTTTTCACATTGTTGTCTTTCTTTGAAAGACACTGTGGTGTTGGCCTTTCCTTTTTTTGTGGGTGGTATAATTTCAGTAAAATGTCTGGTTACTAAATGTAATGGTGAAGACATAGATGATGGATGTTCTGGTTGACAATTCACTAGCCTGTATTTTGTAATTATTTCATCTATTAGACCTAATCTAAATTGTAAATAACTTTTTAAACCCCTTTGTTTTGAATAAGTAACAAACAAGTCCATATTGTTTGGCCTAGAAGATGCATAAATATTTTTCAATTTTTTTTTTTTTTTTTTGCTTTTTGATTACAAGAGAGCTTGTTAGATGTTAGTCAACTCAGTCTTTTTTTTTTTTTTTTTTTTTTTTTTTTTTTTTTTTTTTTTTTTTTTTTTTTTTTTTTTTTTTTTTTTTTTTTTTT
>RJWM01006203.1:0-63389 GCA_004363535.1 Dasyprocta punctata | reverse complement strand
CATTGACCGCTATTGGAATTTTTTAAGTTTGATATGTTCTTTCAAGCTGTTATTTCTGTATTAAGAATAGTTGACAACAAGGAAATGTCTTTTTTTCTCTTTCCATTTCATAACCCAGACTTTTCCTCTCTGATACGCTAACATTTTTCCCTTTTTCAATTTTTTCTTTTGCAGATCTTTTGACACTTCCTTCTTATTCAGTCTCAGTGTCCCAAAACTGTTTGTTTTGTATTGTAAAAGTATATCACTGAGTTCTGGGGAAGTACAAAAATTATATCTAATGTACTTTAGAGTTTTTATAGATTGTTGCACAAAATCATAGATCATTTTTCACAAATCAAATAACATGAATTGGTAACTAAAATAACCAGAATTTATTATTAGATTTCACTAGAAACAACATCAAAAGTGAAATAACATTCTGGATAAGTATGAAAAAACTAGTAGATATAAAAGTAATAAACAGATACACGTGTATCTTGTGCAAACAAGAATCACCTGGTCTAAATGACAGCTACCCAAAGTGATGCTCTGGATAGTAAATATGCAAACAAATGTGTGCTGCCTGAGGAACACTTAGGGTAAACTGTTAAACAATTAACTTGATTAGTAAAATGAGTCATTAGGGTGGGCCCTAACCCAGTAAGACAATATCCATCTACAAAGGTTAAAAAGGATTGTTTTAGGTATGAAAACAGATACCCATGGAGGAAGACAGGGCGAGGAGACAGAGTACTGTCTACAAATCAAGGCACACCTGTTTGAAGTTGCCAGAACCCAGGAGAGAAGTAGAGATCAGATTCTGCCTTGCAGTCCTCAGAAGGAAAGAACTCGGCTGATACCTTGAATTCAGACTTCTAGCTCCAGAACTGAGAGATGATGCATTTTTTTGTTTGAAGCTACCCAATTTGTTTAATACATTTTCTCTGTGACTTCCTGTTAAATTTAGCCCATGTGAGGAATCCAAATTTTGCACCGGGGATCGAACTCACAACCTCACGCCTGTCAGACAGGTGCTTAAGCCACTGAGCCAAACTCCTGGCCCTGGTTTTTTGAGGCAGGGTCGCACTATGTAGCTCAGACCAGCCTTGCGCTCGCGTTGTAGCCCAAGCCGGCCTCGAACTCACAACGCTTTGCCTACCTCAGCCTCCCGAGTGCTGGAGGAATCCAAAATTGATAGGAGAGAACGCAGTGAGTCAGACCAGGGCATTTGTTCTTTTGGCTTCCTGTTGTTGAGACCTTCATTCTCCTTTACATGCTCTTCTCATACAGTTTTCTTGTTTGGATTCTGGAAGTCAGTCTCTCCTTTCATATTCATGCACAAGTATTCAAGGACTCCTTGCAGCTTGAAGATTCAGGCACCTAGATAATCTCTTACTCTTTCTCACACTCTTTCAAGTAATATCTCTACTAAACTCTCACAAAATTATTTGACTCATGTATCGAATCTTTCTCCTTGGCAGGACCCTATCTGGTATACCTCTTCTCTTAAACAGAATTGATCACACTCTACCATATGCTACTATTGGGCACCATGCATATAATAACACTTAGTATATTATAATGATTTGCTTGAATAAGTATCTATAAGAGGAGTTTCTAGAAGCAACTTATTTTTTTTACTACAATATCAGGATCATATATAGATTCTTGCATAATTTAGTTACTCATTACTCACTAAATGAATACATAAATATTTATTTTTAAAATGTTTGCATATCCTGTATTAGCCACATAAGATAAGATACTTTTGTGGGTACATAACAAAAGCAGGCATCATGTAATAATATGTAAATAATTCAGAGTATAATAAGGTAGGGAGTGGAAATGTGAATATAGGAATAAGATTAGTGCAAGAAATGTCATAATATGCTATGTAACTGAACAGGATAGATAATAAATATGGTTTTGTTCTTCTAACAAATAATAGGAAAATCTTATCTGTTGCAGAAATCATGTTGCCTAGAAGTCAAAATAATTACTAGGTAATGCATACATATTTCAAATACGGATAGCAGATGGAAATACTAATCCCTATTGACTACTTATGCAGAGGCAAGCATATTAATCTAGTGAACAATAAATGTAAGTTTATTGTGATATTTTTGTGCCATGATCTCCTGGAGCCAATGCTGTAATGTCTAAATACTATTTTGTAAAGTCATTTCAGTGGAGGCAAGCTAAGCAAATCAGTGTAGATCAGGTGTCCTAATAAAAAAGGATTACAGTTATTAGGCATTCAGAACACATAGAATATATAAAATTCCTCTAGTTTTGATGATAGTTTGATTCATACCCATAATATCTACATGCATAAATATTGTATGTAAATATTATATTTTCCTACTAAAATTTGGATTAGTTTGTTGTGACAATAGATTTAAGTCTTTACAGGTACTAAGAATACAGAAAATCATTGTTAGCTCTTACTGGCGAATGTGTGTGTGTGTGTGTGTGTGTGTGTTTATGTCTTTGAGAAAGAAGCTAATTATTAGGTAAAAACTGCTTATACATATTTATAACCACCTGGTTAAGCATTTTCATCTTTAACAAGTAAAATAAGGGCTAATATGTTTAAAATAGATTTATTTTAAAATCAATGTAAAAGCCAGTAAATGTTTTACTTTTGAAACAGTGTAGATTTTCTGAAACATGTTTAAATAATCATATTTTGATCCCCATTTCTGATACTTTGAAATGAAAGATAGTATTGGATAGGTAATTTTTAAAAATATGTATAATAAAGTTTCATACTCCACACAATTTATTTGAGTTGGCCTAGAGGAGAAAGTATACCAGTGGGAAATTCACATAGATGTTTTGTTTCAAAAGATTACAAATCTGGTATTAGAAATTATAAAATATAAAAAATGGAATTGTCATGGTTCAGTGTTTGGATGTAACTGCTAACACATCAGTAGGTTTTTGTGAGGACTGTGCATGTGTGTTCTATTTACAACATATCCTATACTCGTCAAAGTTAAAAATAAACACAATTTTTTAGGATCCATCAACTTCACTCAGTCTCACTTGATCATCTTCTTGAACTTGCTATTGTAATTGTCTGTGACCTTATTATCTGGATGAGTTTGGAGAAGAAAGCTTAGATTCTTATTTCCCATTAGCCCTGGCTTTGGCTCATGTTTCTCTAGTTTTCAGCATTAAATTCCTTGTGGGGAAATTGGTTATGATACCTATAATTAACATAGCTGTTACTTACTGCAGTATAATTTGATTTTGATGGCTCTCTACGCAACCATAGGATCATCTTAGTACTCTCTGTGAAAACTCTCTCTCTGTCTCCCTTCTCTCTGGCTCCCTTCTGTGTGTGTGTGTGTGTGTGTGTGTGTGTGTGTGTGTGTGTCCTGTCTCCATCTTTAAGCCAAAAAGCATTTTCTTAGTTTTTCTTAGCTTAGGAACTCATTTGTTTTTTAGAAACCTGGAAAGTTTTTTCTAAACTCTTCAGATTTTCTGTTTGCTCTTATTATGTCAAGATTCTCTTCCCCTCTTCAACAACTTCTTGGCTCAAAGTACTTTACTGTATAAAATATTTTGCTTTCTGTTGCTTCTGCTGAATAAGAACGCCATGTTGAATTCTTTATTTCCTTTAACGTCTTAGGTATTGTTTTGACTCTCTTTTCATGCTGAAGGAACTGTTCACAGAATGACCTTTTCCTCCTCCTTTTCTCTCATCAGCAGGGCCATAGATTTTACTTTCTTGGTCTTTTTTAAATTGTGTATAACTTAGGTTTTCTTTACTTTTAGCAGGAGCTCCTCCAAGTTCTCCTTATCTTACATAAGATTCCTGTCACCCATGTGCCACCACAAGATTTTCACAGTAGATGGCATGATCCTGCCATTCCTTTTATCTTTTGGCCATGACATTATGACAAGGGCCAGGACCAACTACTTAAACAATGGGAGGATACTGATGTGGCCATGAGTTTGAAGAATGGACACATTGTCTTCTTGCTGGATGTGATCAGCATGATGCCTGAAAGCTTATTTGATCTTGCCTTTAATACTTTACCATTTGCTTAAAACAAAGAAAAAGAAATGACTGAGTTTCCAAACATTAAACATCATAGGCTATGATCTCATTAATTTTAGTCTTATAAATTAAAGTGATATAATCAAAGATAAGTATTTTCCAAAGACAGTGTTAATAATTTTCAAAGAAAAATCTCAGACAAGTATATTTCTGCTGAATTCCCTAAAATAAACTTGTTTCACATTATCACTCTAAGCAACAAGATAAATTAACTTTTAGTATGAGCCTTTTAGCTGTGAGCTAATTAAATGCTAAATGTCATCAACCAGAACTGATTGCTTGGGTTTTAAATGAGTTAATATAAAGTTCTTTTTTCTCACAATACTTGAGTGGATATATCAGTAGGGATTATATTGCACTATGTATAGCAACTCAGAATACGGTAACTAAAGATGGTGTTTTTAAATTTATTTTTTTGCACATAAAGAGAAGTCCCAAATATAGGCCACAAGAAACTGGCATGGTAACAACATAATAGAAATGCGATGTTTTTCTTTTAGTTTTCTGTGATTCTTGTTCTCATGTTTTAAGATTTCAAGCCATTATTTTCTTTTTTTTCAAAAAGAAGGATGAAGAACAGTGACAATAGGATGTGGGCAATTTGAATCAGCCTCCTCAAACCTCACCACTAACATTTGGATTTATATCACATGGAAATCACTTATAAGGGTAGCTTATTAATACATTTATTTACTTGCACAGTGTGCTGAACCCAACAAAATCATTGTTCTGTCGCTAAGGCATTGGGAATAAAGTCTCTGCTACAGAAGAACAAAAAGCTTTTGAGGCTATATGATAGTCTTTATGTTGAAAAACTCATTTTCTTCAATATAAATTTATGCATGTGTATGTACAAGTGGATGTAGTGCGAATAGGACCAGGATCAGAAGAAAAGCTTGCAACTAAGTCCTCTAAAAGTAGAATCAACAGCATGTAAGGTTAAAAGCATAGTCAGAATATATACATACTTTACTCTAGAAGAAATAATATTAATTAGAGGGTGTCTTGGTTACTTTTCTCTCGTTGCTGAGACAAAACACCTGACACCCAAAATTAGGGAAGCAAAGGCTTATTTAGCTTACAGTTTTGAAGATTTCAGTCCATAATCAGTTGGCTCCAAGGCAGGGTGACATGGCACCTGGGCAACACTTCAAGGCAGCAGCCAGAGCAAAAGCAGCCAGAGCCGAAAAAGGGCAAGAACAAGCCTCTTTTTCTCCCTTATATTGTACACAGGACCGCGCCCCACCAGGGTGGGTGAAGCATTCACAGATCTCCTTGCCTTCCTTTGCACAGGATGAGGATATTTACCAAGTAAGAACTCTGGCTGCCTGCTGAGTCTGTCCCTTAAACTTCTAAACTTCTCAAGTTGACACAATGCATCAACCATAACAGAGGGTATTCCTGTCCATTCTGATTATCATTGCTCAATTATAGTACAGCTTCTTAATAACTATCAATATCTATGATTCTATCTTGAGGCCACACAAGTTATATTCTTTTTGTTCATGAAATCAAAACGCATCAGAATGTGTCAATAAAGGCCCCAAGCAGCTTTACATGTTTTTTTTTTCTACTGAGTTTTACACAAAATTCTCTTTAAAGATAGATAAATAAGAACTTCATTTAAATTCTGTGAATTTATAAGCTTGAGTATTATTTTGACACAGTTAATAGACTGGAATTTGTTTTATGTTAGGCAACTAATAAGTTAGTGAATCTATAAAATAGGACACAATGTGGAAAATGTGATTTTTAAATATATAATATACTCTAAGATATCTATTATCAAATATCAAATGAATAAAATAAATGGAAAAGGACTTCAATAATCTTCAAGGCAATAAATATCACTCAGAGGCATTATGAGCCTGAGTTTTTAATTAATGAGTTTTACAAAGACACTTTGGCAAATCATCCTGGAATTGACAAAGTTTAGAATTTATACAACAAAGAAAATAATTGCCTATAGTATTACAAAGAACATGGCACAAACAAACTTACCAAATTCAACTACCACATTAGTGAGATGAGTTTCCAATTATGAAAGCTCTTTATCTTATTATTCCATCCCAAGAACTACCAAAAGAATTAAAGAGAGAAAGAAACTATAGAAGAAAATATTACTTTTTATTTTTTTGGTAAGAAAATGAGTTATATAATATATGTGTTACATCCCATGAATCATTTTTGGAGGGCATACATAATATACTGAGTTTTATCCAAAATGGCCTTAACATGAAAGCCAAGCCTTTGGTCATGTGCATAGGCTTCGCAGCTTTTTATCAGTTTGTTTCTTAAATACTACATTGCAGTCTACACTCATTCTCTGCAGGTTCCAAATTTGCCCATCATCCAATGAAACCAACTTTTCATATTAGTAAGGTTTCCACTTTTTTTTTTTTTTTTTGCGGCACCAGGAATCGAACTCACAGCCTCACACCTGCTAAACAGGCGCTTAAGCCACTGAGCCAAACTCCTGGCCCTAGTTTTTTTGAGGCAGGGTCGCACTGTGTAGCTCAGGCCGGCCTTGTGCTCGCGTTGTAGCCCAAGGCGGCCTCGAACTCACAATGCTCCTCCTACCTCAGCCTCCCGAGTGCTGGGATTAAAGGCGTGTGCCACCATGCCCCAGCTTCCACTTTTGATATTGTATCACAGATATTCCAGATAAGAAAGTTTGACATTGAATGAGGATGCGTGCAAACATTAGCATTTTCATTGAGTTTGTTTTGAAGCTTTTCAATTTTACAGTTGTTCTTAGACCATGTCCTTTATTTTTTCCTTCTTCTATTTTATCCCAGAAAAGACAGTGGACAGTGGCAGTAGAAACAGAGATAATGTTGACTATTTCATTAAAATTTAGTGTACTACTTTATTTAATTTATAAAAAGTGAGAATTATGAACATGGAGAGTAGTCTGTGTCAAAAACAGGTGGCAGAATGTGGTGTCCTATAATTTTCAAAAGTAGGACATAGTGGCCTTTATCTGGCCTTATTCTGTGATCAGACTTGGAGGGTAGAGAAAGACAAAATGACCTTTAAGACACATTTCCAACCCAGAAATCTTTGCAGATCATAAGAATTAGAAAAAAATTCTACTTGCATAAATCCACTAGACTTTTTAAGGCTGAAATTAGATTTCACTGACTTCTGTTGTTCTTTTGGTTTTTAGTGCTTTGGTGCCTGATAAGTTGCCTGCTTGCACAAAATGTTTATGTTCTTCCTGATAATCTGCAGATTCTATAGCACTGAAACATGTTTTTGATGATATATGTCATTTTGAAACCATCGACTAAATATTGATGACAACTTTAATGTGGAATTGTAATATGTTTTATGTAATATTATAATACAAATGCCCATCTTTATGTTATTTTCAAATTGTGACATGGCTATTGAAGAATCACTGCACCAATTTTAGTAAAGATGAATTTGAAAACATTAATTAAATCCTTTGGTCTTTCTCATATTCCATGAATAAAAAACCATAAAAACCTTCATCTCCTACTTTTATACCTTGAAGACCTTGTAAACCACAGGTAGCTTTCCTGTGACATGAGTATGCATCTTAATTTTTAATGCACGGGATTCAGCGTTTCTCATTAATGCACATTTATTGTCCTCTGAAAAGGCATTTCTTTATGTTGCTGTCTGTTGTGAAGATATTTTCCATCACATTTTCAGTGAGACTTTGGCACCATTTCAAAATTTCAACAAGATGCATAGAAATACTGTGTGCTTGCATTCTTTTCCCATCCTGTTCTAACCCTTTTAGCTGCTGCTATGGCAACAGACTGGCAACAGTTGTGGAGGAAACCATGCTCAGACTAAAGCCAGATGGAGAGAATCAGTGCCAGTGGCAGCATCATAGGGAAGCTGTGTGTAGCAGTGATGAATTGGAACTTGGCAAAGATCCTCTCCAATAGCTAGGCAAGATGGGACAGAAAGGAAAAGGGCAGAAACTATAGAACACCATATATGCGGAGCAATTGTTCACTTGAGTGTAAGTCATGTTAATTGGAAATCTAGATTTCCTACTTTTAATCACGCAAAACATGAAAATGTCGATGCTGGAGGTTTTTTTTATCTTATGATATGACCTTTACAACTCACTGTCTATGAAATAGTCTGTCTACAAATTAATTTTTTGTTCTATTCCTACTCCCACAACTAATGATCCTCTGAACTTTTCATATTAAGGGTATATGTCTTTATTACTTTTGGTGACTTGGGAAATGTAACCATTAGTTTAAAGTTTTGAAGTTGATAAATGCATAATGTTTTGTTATAAATATTTAAAGGTATTTCTTTAGAGTCAATAAGAATTTTCTGTTTTCAATGAGTTTTGTGATATGATAATCAAAATTAATATTAGATGAATGAAAAAGAAAAGCAAATTGAAACAATATTTGAAACAATAAAACATAGATCTCTGTCAAAGAGCTATTCTTTTTGCCATATAATACTTCTGGAAAAAGAGATTGTAAAACCTTTCTAACGTGAATAAAGATGGAAAAAAAAACCAATAGCATAAGACATTTTTTATTTTCATTTATTTATTTATTTGTTTCTTTATTTTTTTTTCCAGTACCAAGAATCAAACTCAGGACCTCACACTTGCCAGGAAGGCATTGTGCCACTGAGCTATATCCCTGACTAAAACATTTTTTAAAAATAAATTTGAGTGATTACTTTTTTGATTAAAAAACTTGCATATGTGCTTCATTTTTTCTCATTACTTTATTAAAAATGGAAAAATAATTTAGAAATCAGAGGAATAAATACAGAATAATGTGTTTCATTTTTATTTTAAGTTTTAAACTGGAGATCAAATTTGAGATCGATTTTGTTTCCTAAGTGGTGGATATGAGTTACCTCATAATAGATATCTCTGATTTATTCAGGCTGTTCTTAGATTCGTAGAAGGAAAACATATGAACTGTCTTCAGAACATGTGCATTTGAATTGGGTACAATAGTTCACACCTGTAGTAATAGGTATTTAGGAGGCTGAGACAGGAATATTGCAAGTTTACAAGTTTGAGCCCAGCCTTCAAGAGTTAACAAGACTGTTGCACAATAAAAATCAAAAGGACTAGGGATGCTAGAGAGTATCTGTGGGTTTGATTTCTAATCCAAAAAGGAAAAAATAAAAAGAAAGAAAGAAAGAAAGAAGAGTATACACTTGAAACATGACAGTAGAAAAAATGATAAAATGTTTCTGAATATTAAAGAACATTTTAATCTCATCTAAATTGGAATCACATTTTGGGAGGTAATTATAATTTGTAACTAAACCTTAGGATACCTGATCTAGTGAGTAAACTAGATGAGGACACACTATAATTGTTTCTTGTTCTGTTCTGTCCTGTTTTGCTTTTTTTTTGTTTTGAGACAGAGTCTTGCTATATAGTTCAGACTGAGCTTGAACTCACTATGTAGCCTAGGCTGGTCTTGAACTTGCAGCAATCCTCCTGTCTCAGACTCCTGAGTGTTGCAATTACAAGCATGTGCCACCATGCCCAGCTCATAATTGTTTTTATGTGATAGAAATTACCATAAATGTTTGATAACCTAAGGTGATCATAAAATATGGTGAATGCTTACATTTAAAAATGTATTACAGTAAAACATATATTACCATTAATTCTCCTCAAAATACTCCCCCTCACTTTGAATATGTTTATAACTTCATTCTTGGCAATGTGTTTTTCATTGCATTAATTTTTCTTAATTTAAACATATTGAATATCTTTTAATCACCCCTTGTATGTATACCTTTCACAATGTGTAGGTCAAGTTAAGCATATATATAAAACCTCAAAAATTTTTGGTTTCTTTGTTGTGAAAACATTCAATATGCTTTCATCTAACTTTTGGGAATATACTGCATGAGATATTACCTATATTTGCCCTACTATGCACTGGCATATCTGACTATCTTAACTCCTATCTAACTATAACTTGGTCTTCTTTGATCATATGATAGGTCTGTTTTTAATTATTTTGAGGAACCTTCATATTTCTATAATTTTAAAACTAATTTACATTTATACCAACCATATCCATGAATTTCTCTTTCTCCATATCTTTTGTAGTACTTGCTATCTTTTTCTTTTTATTGTAGCCATTCTTATTGGCATGAGATAGTGTATCATTGGAATTTTAATTTGCATTTCTCTGATAATTACAAAATTGAAAATTTTTGATTTAATTTTTGGCCTTTGTATGCCTTCTTTTGACAAATACCAATATAGGTCAACTGCCTATTTTAAAAATCTTGTTCCTTGCAATTTTTCTATTGGATTTTCAATAAAGATTTTATTGCTATGAGATTTCTTCTCTGTTTGGGTATTAAAGCACTGCCATATGTATGGCTCACAAAATTTTTTTCACACTATACATTGTCTCTGTGCTATGCTTATTGTTTCCTTTACACTGAAGGAGCTGCTTAGTGTGATGCAATCCTAGTTGTCTATTTTTGAGTTAGTATAATAGTAAACATTATTTCATACTTTGAAGCTTCTGTTAAGTAAAAGCTAAGCTACGTGCTTCCTACTATGAAAAACAATATAGGAAAGAGAAGAGGGTAGTAAAACATTTTTATGCACAAATTTACTGTCTGATCCAGAGGGTAATTTTCTTTTACGTAGGGTAACTTTAACACAACTGAATTCATTACCACTTATGTAAAGAAGCATATAATAAAGGTCTATGTAATGTGGGGCATAGCATAATTCTGTGCCAAAAAGAAATGTGAAATTTAAATTTCAGAAGAGATTTCAAATATTTAGTAACTTCTTAGGAAAGTAAATATAATAGAAAAATAGAATTTAAATTATTAGCTATATAATTCTATTTCAAAATTATATTTGAACATTGCCTCTGTCTTAATCACTGGTGATAATCATAAATAAGATATAATTCTCTGTAGGTTTACAAATAAATGGATTTCACAAGCCACACATAATTGTAGTCTATGCTAATCATTTTTGTACTATAAAAATATTTAAGATTTTGTATTTGAATATAAACAGTGAAGAGATATTCCAAGATGAAAATATGTGTGATTAGATTTTTTCCCTTCTCTTGTCTTGGTGTAGTTTATTTGTTAAACCTACTGAAGAGGTGTGTGTGTGTGTGTGTGTATGTGTGTAGTATTTGGAAGGATAAAAAGGTGCTTTGTCTCTCTAGCTGATATTAACCCCTAGCATGGAAGGGATCCTTCTAAGAGATAACCTGTGGTCAAATGAGTGTCAAATACTGCATGCTGTAGCTAGATTTAATGAGGGAGGGAAGCTGGTACAACATTCCTGGTATACCGATGACTGTTCCTGTGATGTTTCTTGTGTCATATGGTAAATGTGCTCCAAAATTGAGTGCTTATCTGACAATTTTATTTCAATATTAGCCAATAAAAATGTTTGGGTTTTTTCTTATTTTTGGTAATATGTTTTTATGTTCTGACAAAATTTTCAAAGCGTTAACATGACATTATATATATATATATATATATATATATATATATATATATGTATGTATGCTTTTTAATTACCTGGCAGAACTATATCAGATCTTGAGTTTATGAGAAAATGCAGAACTAAGCCTATATCTCACCATTTGTGTAACATTTCTCTAAATAAAAAATTTTATGGTATAACAGATTGGCACATATCATTTTTCTCTTTTGCACTTAATAATAATCCATTACTTTTTCCAGCAACAATGAAAGACAGTAGGGTTGGAATCACATCACTCAATTTAAAATTCTCCAGCACATGCCATATGTTTAATTAAAAAGCACACCCATAAAACAGGCAGAACAAGTAAATGAGTGAACAAGCAAAAGAGTCATACAGGATAGCAAATTAGTTGTAGGAGATCAAGCAACTTATGTGGCATAGTGAGTAACTACCACATCTGTGATTAAGTGGTAAAGTTTTTTTTTTAAATGTGTGTGTGTGTGTGTGTGTGTGTGTGTGTGACACTGCAGATTAAACCAAAGGCAGTCCTCCAGCCTCCACCTTCCAGGAATGACACAGCAATGGCAAATTTTTCATAGTGCAAAGACCTAGTTTCATAGATGTTAAATGCCACTGAAACATTCCAAGTTTTGTTTTTGAGTGTTTTAACTGCATAATTATGAATTACTAACTGAGTATCATGTTATTTGGAGTATGTACCTGTATTGGTTACTTTTCTCTCATTGAGACAAAATACCCAACATCCTAAGTTAAAGTGGGAAAGATTTATTTACCTGACTGTGGAGGTTTCAGTCCATCATCAGCTGGCTTCAGGGCAGAATGCCATGGCACAGCGGCAACAGTTCAAGGCAGCAGAAGACAGAAAAAGCTACAAAAGCAAAAAAGGGGGAGAGCAAACCTCTTCTCCTCCCTTATATTGTAAGCAAGCCAGTCCCCCTATGGTGGTTGTAGCACTCACGCCATCTCTGTGCCCTGCTCTTGCACAGGATGTTTATAAAGTGAGGACCCTGGCCCCCTGCTGAGTCTCTTAACCCTCTAAACTTCACAAGTTGACACAATGTGTCAACAATTACAGTATACCCCTTGTAAACTTGAAAATTAGACATGTTTCTTTACACTAGTCTTCAGATACAGAGATATGGTTATCTTATCATTCCACAACTTGAACATTTTAAAAATCCTTAAGAACCAGTATTAAGTCTATCAACATTATGTTACATTAGAACCATAGCATGTTGCCCTGGTCCCCCAAACACTCACATACATCCCTTTATGTAAAAGACATTTACTTCATCTATAAGAGTTGCCAAAGTTCTAACAGTTTCAGTATTGCTGATAAGTCCAAGTTGCAAGTCTCCAAGATGTAAGGCAAATTCTTAGCAGCAAGGCCCTGTACAAATAAAAAGTTAAACACTTCCAACATTCAAGGGTACAAGATAAACATTTTGTTCCAAAACAAACAGGTATACAAAGGATTGGGACCAAAGCAAGTCCAACTTCCAACAGGACAAGCATTAAGTCCTATAGTTCCATGTTCAGCATTTAAAGCAATCTGTGGCAAATTGTGAGCTCCAAAGGTCTTGAGTGACTCCACTTCTATGGCATTTCTGGTGGTTGTAGCTCCTGTGGTTTCTCTGTTAAGCTCGTTTTGCTCCCTTTTTGCTGCTTTCCTTAGATGATCTGCATTCCTGGGTGTTCCAAATTTCTGGGGTCTCTAGTGTAACTTTGGCTTCACATGGCTTCACACATTGCTGTGTAAGGGGCATCCCATCAGGCCTCCGAGGCCTTTTGAAATCAGGGTGGAAGACTTCTTAACTGCACAACCCTTGCATTCCCCATGTGTCTGAAACCAGCACCACATGGATGATTACAAGGTCTGCTGCCAGCTAGAGCAATAGCCAGGCTTTCCTCTCTCTTGGCTGTAGGGGTCAAGTGCCTGGATCATTGGGCACTCTGAATCCAATTCTGAGGAACATATTTTCTATGCTGCCACCATACTGGAACATGATATTCTGTGGCTTTCTCCTCAAAGCAAAATCTTTTACTTTTGCAATTTTGAGACTGCAAAGGGTGGAAACATTTTGCTTGTTGTCATGACCTTAGGCCATTTTTTATATTCTCCTGTTCCTTCTCAGTAATTAAAATCTCCTCAGCTCTATCTTTGTAGTACACAGCTCTACTGGAGCTTCCTATTTGGCCAAACTCACATTTTAAATCATCCTGCTGGGCTCTTTCCTCTTGAATTTTAACACAGATCTGGCTAAAAGCCCCCAGCAATAGCCATGCAACTGCCTCAACATTCAACTGCCTTGAAATTTCTTTTCCCAGATTAATTAGCCCACCACCCTTAATCTCAGCCTCAGGCAGTCTTTGGACATGAGCAAAATGCAGGCAAACTTTTTGCCAAGCCATAACATTCATTGTCTGGAGTCCAACAACCAATGCAGTCCTTCTTCCTAGCAGAAACCTCCTGAGCCTGGCCTTTACTGGCAGAATTTCTAAGAGTCTTTTGGTTTTCTGAGCTCTGACCAGAATCTCCCATACAGAACAGCCTACAGCATTCCAACTCTACTCTTTCAGACGACATCTCCAAAACTTTCCAAACTCTTTGCACAAGCCATTGTCAAAGGTTCTTGAACCAAATGGTTAGGTATAGTCACAAAAATGACCATGCTTCTCTGGCACCAAATTCTGTGTTGGTTACTTTCCTCTCATTGCTGGGACAAAGTACCCAACACCCAAATTTAAGGAGGCAAATATTTATTTAGCTGACAGTTTGTGGAGTTTGCAGTTCATAATCAGCTGGCTCCAAAGCAGGGTGGCATGACACAGGAGCAACACATCAAGGTGGGAGAAGACAGCAAAAGCTACAAGAACAAAAGCAGGCTGACCAAGCCTCTTTCTCTCCCTTATATTGTAATCAAGCTAGCCCCTCTTTTGTTCTTGTTGTTTTTACCATCATCTGCTCCCTTGAAGTGTTGTCCCTGTGCCATGCCACCCTGCCTTGGAGCCAAATGATTATGGACTAAAATCTCCACAAACTGTGATCTAAATAAATGTTTCCTTTCTTAATTTTGAGTGCTGGGTATTTCGTTTGAGCAATAAGAGGAAAGTAATCAAGACAGTACCCCACTTTGTGGAGCCATTATAAGAGATTAAGTGAAGAATTTGATGCTGACATTTGGTAAATTTTGACATGATAAAACTTCCTATCAATTGGCTTGCATATACTTTTCTGGAAATTATAGAATATAATCATTATTTCCAAAGTATGTATGTATATCAAGGATTCTGGGTGAGGCACATATTAATTTTAATTCCGTGTATAGACTTTAGTATTATTCACTTATTACTTTGTTGAAAGATGGCTCAGTGAAATGAAGGAATCAGGAACCAAACTTCTGTAAGTTCAGGAGATAATGGATTTATGCAAGGATACATTTATAAAAGGGAAGCCAGTAGGAAGGTAAGGTGGGTGATATGAGAATTTTATGTCTTAAGATGGAAGAGTCTTGAATGTGCTCGTATGTGGAATAGACAGCCAGCTGGCAGGAAGAAGTGGATGCAAGGGGCTATGCAAATAAAACCTGGTGGAGAAAGATCAAGTGCACTTAAAAAGGATGGTATTTGTTCTGTAGGAAAGATAGAGTAGTTATACACTGATGAAAAATGAATGAAGTGAGAGACTCATCTTTAACACAAAAGGAATAAAAGTAGTAGATAAACTTGGTCAGATACTTTAGTAATGATGGTTCTTTTATCAGTGGTGAAAAAAGAACATTTGGAATTGTGGTATTGTTTATTTATGAGAAGAAAAAAGTAAAGTCCATTAGAAGGAATACTGAGAAAAATGAAGAGTAAAAAGAGGTAAACAGACTGGAAGAGAATCTAAACATTTTAAATAATAAATAACATGATGATATATAAAAAATTACAATCCTTAAATTCCTTAGGCATCAAATGATCCAATCTATTCTAGAAAAGCACGTATTCCTTGGGCATCTGTAGTTAGGCCGCTGAGATCTGTTTGAATCAATTCCATCATGATCTGACTCCTGAAAAACCCCTTCAGATTTATCACTTTTTCATTACACTGTTGGAATTCTGTGACCTATTCATAGTATATTTCTTTGCAGTTTTCTAAATGAGTAGTTTTCCTTCATGCTTCCATATGTTGCATCTGTTGCTCTACCTGTTTGAGTTATTCTTGTTACTATGTTTTACCTGGTTAATTCCCTTACCTCACTTTGCTGCTTCAGCAACATCTTATCCAACAGGTGTTGTCATTAGGGTTGCCAGGTAAAAATAAAGGATGCCCTACTTATATTTGAATATTTAAGGCATAGTCATGCAAAAAAGTTATTCACTATTGGTCTAAAATTCAGTTTTAATTAATCTGTATATGCATTTGCTAAAATTTAAAAACCTAATCATCAGCTGTAGAAAAATGAGGGTAGTTTTTGTTTG
Organism: Dasyprocta punctata; assembly: GCA_004363535.1. Lineage (NCBI taxonomy): Eukaryota > Metazoa > Chordata > Mammalia > Rodentia > Dasyproctidae > Dasyprocta > Dasyprocta punctata. The sequence continues at coordinate 47,391 of RJWM01006203.1, read as the reverse complement.
TTTGTTTGTTTTGTGGTAATACTGGGTCATCACTATCAAATGGCTATGTTTCCCATCAGAATCTGCAACTTCTTGACACCAGGGGCCATGTCTTGGTGTACTCCTCACCCAGACAGTACCTGGCACATCACAAGTTGACCCATTGTAGGCTCATCATACTGCATTGCCTGGTAAAAGTCCACATTTAAGAAATGTATGCAAGTTTGCCTAAGCATCTTGCTAAGAGAAGCTAGGATTCTATCTGACCTCACCTTTAATCATTGATTGTAGATACACAGAATACCTTACTCTTTGGGGTCATATTTAAGTACACGAAATTCATGGAATTTATGAAGAATCAACCAATCTCATGTACTTTTCTGTTCGTTATCAGAAAATGGAATTGGATCTTGTAACTGATACAAGTATGATGTTTTTTAAATTGTTAGATGCCTTCAGGGTGTCTCTCTGTTGATTTCAAAACAAAATCAAAATGTTAGTGCATGAATGTTAAAACTTTGTTTTCTAAACTATTTTCAGCCCCAGTGGTTTTATTTTTTTTCTACATGCCCTATTTTCCTATCACATGAAACTACTTTTCTTCCAAAGTTCAAAGAAAGTTCACATTTTTGCAACTTTGTGCTGTACCTTTGCCTTCCTTTTGCCTTAGAAATCTAAATTGTAACTTAAATCAAATAATTTGCATTCTCATAAGCCCATGTCCAATACTCTTCATTCATCTGAAACTGCTTTTTTTCATCAGGAATATCATGGGGCCTTATTTGTCTCAGAATCAATTGACTACGCATCAAGTTTTCCAATATACCATGTACTGTTTGGGTGCCAAAATGTGATACAATTTGTATCAGTGACTGTTTTCAGTGAATTGGGTAACCAAAGGTTTAAGCTGAGAACCATTCAAAACTCAAACCACGGTGCACTTGAGGTGAGCTCTGAAGGTGCATTTCCTCAATTTGACAAAATTGTGGTTAGAGCACCATCAAATCACAGAGTAAATGAAAATATTGAAACATTATGCATAGGAATGGATCAAGAAATAGCAATAGCTGTAGTAGTATTTATCCTTTAGTAATGTATTTCTGTATTATTTTCCTAATATTTTGTGACTTAACACTTTGGATCTTTTCCAATAGGGCTACAGTCTTTGCAGTTTCCAAATAGCTTCTATTTTCCCAGTATGAAGTTCAGTACAACATGTTCAAAGTTTGTATTTTATGAATTCTAGTAATTACTGAGGGCATTTCAATATATTTTATTAAAATATGGAAATACCTTTTATCTTTTAAATCAACCTTACCTGGAATTCAATACAACAAGTACACTTGACTCTTGTTGCTTTTGTATTACAGCAGAATATATGCAATCCCTGATCTTTGATTGAAATGAGTTACTTTAGAAGTAAATAGCATATTTTGTCTCTCAATAGCAGAATTTTTTTTTAACCTTTCAACATTTATTTATAGAGCTATTTTTAAATGCCTACCAATGTTTGGTATCCATTAATAAAATAAGTAGAAGAAAGTTCCACATATATAAGAAGTTCATGTTGTGCAGAGATGAACACAGGATATAAATATAATAAAGAATAAATTATTATTATTATTACTATTATTTTTTGTCAGTACCAGGAATCAAACTCACAACCTCGTGCCTGCCAAGCAGGCACTTAAACCACTGAGCCAAACTCCCAGCCCTATTGTTTTGGAGGCAGGGTTGCACTATGTAGTTCAGGCTGGCCTTGCTCATGTTGTAGCCCAAACCAGACTTGAACTCACAACACTCCACCTACCTCAGCCTCCTGAGTGCTGAGATTAAAGGCATGTGCCACCACACCCGGCTTTAAAGAGTAAATCATATACCGTTATGAAATCTGGAGTTTTACGTAAAAACTCAAAGCAGTGTAAGAGAATTACTATGATTCAGGAATAGATTACTGGCAAAGTTTTGGTGGGAGGCAGTTTGCAGCAAGAAACCAGGTGGTCTGGGGAAGCCTCACTGAGGTGTAAAACTTAAACCACTTGAATAAAGAATAATGGCAGATGTTAGCGCTAAATCCCTTGCACATTTATCTAAATTTAGATGTTCCTAATTTAATATGTGTTGAGTATTTGCCAGTCAAAATTACTACAATCATAGTGTGGTACAACTTCTAATATGTTTTAAAATGAACTGTATTATATCATTTAAAAGTAGAAAAAGTCAAATCAGTATTTTCAGTCCAAGCTCCTTTGCTTCTTTCCTGTTACTTAGCAAAAGGGATCTGGCTCTGAGTTTATCAAACCCATACTTCCAGGTTTAATTTACCTACATGTTACATATACAAATTCTGAATTTTCTAGTTGGTCATAGTATATTAATTTTATTTTATTTGTGTTTCTAAATATACTCATCTCAGAAAGATAATTTAATGAAGTTATACTGTATTTTTCTGCAAACCCTGTTCTGTGTAACAAACTACTCCACATAATAATATACTTGCCTTTTTTCTGAAAGTATTTTTAAAAAGTGAAGCCATAATAACTGAAAAAAGAACTCATATTATTTTATCTACTTTCTCAGAAAAAATAAACAAATAAAACATCAGATAATGTACTCATATATACACATGAAAAGTCACTCATGGCAAGAACAATTCATGTTTGTTGAAATGCACACTAGAGTAAAGCTCTGATAGAAGCTGCTGCTAATTTTGAAGTGGCCTAGATATATCTAAAATAGTGATTGGGTCCCCATATATTGCTCTAACCAAGAGTGTATAGAGCTGATTCTGCACAATTCTGTCCTCTTAGTGACCTTTTAAATCAACAGTGCTATTCTAAAAAATACATTTGATATTAAACAAGAAGTATTTTTAAGAAAACTTGAGTGAGTCACCATAGAAAACTTTCATTCTTACCATCTAAAATTATCAAATGCAGAGTGTGACAAAAATATGTCCTTACTATTTAAAATTTTTTAACTATGTATTTGATGTTATGTATGACACTCAGTTTAAACATATGAATTAGAAACATTTTTAGTAATCAAAATTGTTTGAATACATTGTAAATAAGGACATACAGTTGTAAATATAGTTACCTTTCTGTTTTAACTAGTTTTAGCATCAGGTAGAACAGTGTTCAAAATTTTAATATGCATTTTGTATCTATATAACATAGGACAGTAAGAAACTATTGCACATAAAGAATATTTAAAAGTGCCTTATAAATTATGGACCACGTTAATGGAAACATGCAAGAGATGTCCATGAAAATTAGCAGTAGTGAATGAATTTTAGACAGTTACAGTAATTGTGACTTTGCTGACTGAAGTATATAATTTGGTTTGTTTGGTTACTATTTTTTTTTTTCCAGCACCAGGGATCGAACTCACAACCTTGCACCTACCAGGGCAGGCGCTTAGGCCACTGAGCCGAACTTCTGGCCCTAGTTTTTTGAGGCAGGGTTGCACTATGTAGCTCAGGCCGGTCTTGCGCTTGTGTTGTAGCCCAAGCTGGCCTCGAACTCACAACATTTCTCCTACCTCAGCCTCCCGCGTGCTGGGATTAAAGGCATGTGCCACCACGCCCGGCTTGGTTTCTATTATTAATTTCATATTTGAAGATTTCTGGATTTTCCTAGTTCAAAACCCTCATAAGCATCCAACTGTATATACAGATGTACATATTCACTGGTATAATAATGTCTTTATAATTTTGCCAAAATATTTCACTTAATTTACACATTTAGAATTTTGATGAGAAGTTAAGATAGTTCTTCATTATTTGTTTGGTTTTATTTGACTAGAATGTCACCTTGATGTTTATTATTTATAGAGTACAGAAGATGAAGATAGAGCCAGTGCATCTAAAATTGATGATGGATAATTGTAGATGTGCCCCACACAAAGATGTTTTTCATTTTGTATCAAATATAACATCATTTATATATTTTTGGAAGGATAGCTCTTTATCATTAGTATATTGATTAAAACCAGATTCATGTCTGGCTTTGGTCCTTTTAAGAAGAATCCTTGAGATCTGAGTTCTGTAAATCCTTTATTTTCCTAACAGCAAGAAAACATAGTACATACATACTTGTTGATTATGAAAGATGTTGGAGAGGTCATAAGCATTGATGCTAATTTGTCTTCTACTACTGTGTGATTTCAAATGTTCTGTTGGTTAGCTGGACAGATCAACACCAGAACATTTTTGCTGCTCTGTAGACATATTTTCTTTCCCTCCCTCCCTCCTTCCTTCCTTGCTTCCTCCTTCCTTCCCTCCCTCCCTTCCTTTTGTCAGTTCTTCCCTTCATAGCTTTCTCTCTTCTTTCTCCACACCTCCTTCTCTCCCTCCCTCTCTCTTTCTAGTTTTCCCTTTTTATTTCTTTCCTTTTCTCTTCTTCTCTTTAACCTGGGCTCTCTTGTTGCTCTGACTGACCTGTCAGGTAAGTTATCTCTATTCGCCATCATTAACTAATTGCATAAATTTTCAAATACTGCTTAAAGTGTTAACCTTCTTTTTGAATCAAGTATTTCAATTTTATTAGGAGTCTGACCAATGACTTTAATCTAGTGTTCTCAATATTGCAAGGTCTTAACTGCTTTTCTTTCTAAATTTCCTATGATCCACTGACTAGTGACAAAAACAAAACAAAACACCAAAAACCAACAGAAAAGTATAGGCAAACTTTCTGGGTGCTAAGTAAGGAAACATGTTAATTTGTTAATGGCACTGAACAGAATCACACCAAAGTTTCAAAATGCACTCTACTTGAGTCCCTGGACTTCTGTTCTTGACTTTCTAAGTTTGAGGTCCACTCCAAGCATTTCACAGGACTCGAGGCATAATTTCTGTCCTTTCTTTACATTTACAAGTCTCAATTCTGGAAGAAACCACCACTTCTGATGTGCCCATCCTTTCTGTTTTGGAAGGCTGACACACCTTCGTGTAAATACCATCTCCAGCTCGTTCTTATAAGTTCACAGTCGTAAGACTCTTTAGTGGAGACATGTTCCCTGTGCTTTTTCTTGGTGACTTATTATTTAACAAACCAGTATTGAGAGATAAGGTTATTCCAAGTGATCACAGTTTAGAGAAATTAAGGTGTTTATTTAAAAAATGAGAATATAAACCAACTTGAGAACTACAAAATGGAAGTGTCAAGAAAGAAATTTTTGATAGAATTTTATATCAGAATTTGCTTCAAAGAATATGTTGCTGGAACTAGAAGCAGGAACAAGTTTTTAGTAAGTGAGGCTCAGTGATGTTAGTTTTCCCAAGAGCACATGTGGAAGGACACAAATTTTGGGAGGATACAAACATATGAAAGTATAAACATTTTTAGGAAAATAGAAACAACTCAATTCGTAATAAGCAAAGAACATCTAACAGCTTATTGTTGCACTTCAGAACTGGAGGCAGGTGCTCCTTAAGTGATATGCTTGAATGATTTACTTAAGGTAGGACACAGTGGTGTCATTGGAAGTCTTTGTGCCTGTAATCATTTGACCAGAGAGGTGTTTTAGCAGCTCGTTTATCATTTATTTTGTTATTGATTTTCAGACTGTATTGGAATAAGAGATGACTTGTGAACGGACAAAATAAAAATATAACAGAAATGCAAAATAGAATTTTTCTTTTTATTCCATATTTCTGATTCATTTTTTATGAAGAGAATATGTTTATGTATTGTTTTTTCAGTTCCAAAGTTTAGCACAGACTAAATATAAAACAATACAAACAAGAAAAAAATATTCACAGTGACTTTTAGCCCAGTACAGGCTTAAGAAGTACCAAAAGATTAAGCTGTGAATTCGAAAAACATTTCTGTATCTTAATTTTGAAAATCATGAATAGATATGGAAGAAGGGATGGGCTGTAAAACTGGATTAGCAAATCATAAGCAGCCATGAAAACTCCATTTATTATACAGTTTACTTTTAAAATTTATGTGTTAGATTTTATATTGCCCATCATTTTCCTCAGGATTGATGGCTAAAGTTGTTTAACTAATATGTGATTCATCTTTTAGTAAATTTACTTTCCTCATAGAATGAGATTTTTTTTTTTTGCTGATCTGTGGTTTTATTTAATTTATTTTTACTTTTTTTATCAGTACATATTTGCAGGAATGAGATATTTTTGTTTGGTCTTCCACACTTATTTTTCCTACTCTTTGTTCTAACTTTCCTTAAGCTACTAAGTTAATTATTGTATCTACCTTATTTTATAAACTACTTAAAATTGTTTAGGATGAAAGTAGTCATAAATTAATTAACAAGCATGTCTATTTTCAATCATTAATATGCAGAGATAAGCTTATTAAAATTGAGCATGATCTAGGTGGATTTTCTTTTTTATCTTTTTGAGACAGGGTCTCACTACGTGGTTCAGGCTGGCCTTCAGCTCACTTTGTAGCCCAGGATGATATGGAACTCACAATGATCCTCCTGCCTCAGCCTCCCAAGTGCTGGGATTACAGGCATGCATCACCACACCTGGCTTTTGATCTAGGTGGATTCTTAAGGATTCCAATACAATTTTACAGTATGATCATATCAGTGTTTACTTTAGCAAGAATTCTGATAAATCTAATGTATGTGGTCAACTGACCTCAAACTTTAAAAGTCAAGCTTATAGTTTCTTTCCTCCAACAAACATAAGAGGCACTTTATTGTGTAGTTCTACATGTCAGGAACACTTTGTTTAGAAAAATTTTCACAATTCAATTGTATGCCAATCAGAGAATCACAACTTGAATTTTGTCTTTTAATTTATGTTTTATCCATTCATGAACTATCACTCTAGAGACAGATATATGGGGGATATTCATTGAATGAATAGCACAGTAATAGTAGAATGATTTGGAGATTAAAATAGATATCAAACTTTCACAGGATGGGATCATTGATTTTATAACTGTTACAACTGACATTTTATTGCTTGAACAGGAACTTTGATATATAGTGTGTCCTAGTGATTTTGAAATCACAGGACATCACACTGTGTTATTCATGCATCACAGTGAAGTGAAGTATGTGAATTAGCACCTGATCATTTTTCCTAAAGATCATTTTAGAATGATTTGCAATTTTACTGTCCAAGATGTATGTAGCAATTTGTCTACTTTCATAATTATATACTGTATTTTTGTTTTAGAAGATAATCTACTATTACCTAGAAGGTCAAAGTTGACACGTTCTATCTTCTCTGTTCTGTAAATAGATATAAAGAATCTAAAAGACAATTGTTCTTTGCTGTCACAGCTAACTTTTTATACTTTGTGTTCTGTTACTAGTTCCAACTCACTTTTGATGTTTTAAAACATTGTATAAAATATGAGTCATAATTTTAATTTTCCCAGGACTATAACTGTATTACCACATCAGATGAGTAAAATATGTCTCTTGTTAAGCTTTCAGTTGAATTATTTAACCCAAAATTCAACTTCCTGAGACATATGCTAACCTGACGAACTCTATTAACTCATTGCTTATATTTATTCTGCTTCAATTCTAAATTTTTACCTAAATCCATAGAGACAGAAATTTATTTCTTTGAAAAACTCTGATTTTCTGATTGCAAATGTAAAATAGTAGAAAGTATAAGAAAAAAATAAAATTATTGTGATAGAAAATATTACTCTCAATCTTAAATATCTTATTGATTTTCTGAGTTCTTTTTCAATAGATGTATTTAGGTTTTGTAAAATATTGTTGTATTCAGAGTTATGTCTTAGGTAATCTTTTCTTATTCTACACATTCCTCCTGGCTGGCTCATTCATTCTTGTGGTTGGGGTTGTGGATGAGAGGTTGAGTATCTTGAGCAGTACTCAGAGCACCATGCTTAGACGGTCCCTGGCTTGATTTAAAAAGTGTTACTGTCTTGCCATTTTTAATACTGTTTGACCAGGGAGACTTGCATTTCCTTTTGCACTGACCATTACATATTATATTGCAGGTGTTGGGCTTCCAGATTGTAATAAGATCCTCTTTTTTTCACATCCAAAGTCATGAATCTTGGGTCAAGTTCTCTCAGTTAAAAGGAAGTATTGCCATATTTTTGCACAAAATTATCCTTAGCTTTCAAGCCTCATGTCTATGGTGCTGAAACCTCTTCAAATGAGACTTTGTCTAATCCACTTGTCCCTGATGATGAAATATAGATAGCCATTCACCCTGGTGCCAGTGTCCTCCAAATTCTTACCTCCTGCCAAATACATATTGTAACTGTCATATCCACATATGCAAATGCCTAATGATTATTTCCAATGGAGTGAGATATGACCAATTTATTCTCAGAATGTTAAAAACTGAGACACAAGTTTTTTTCTCTGATTAGAGGTCTGCATTTTCTATATTGAATGTTTGATACCTCTACCACTTAAATGCAACTAGAAACTCAAAGCCACCATGTATCTTTCTTCCTTGTTTTTTTTTGCGCTGTTTATCACTGCGTAATGTCAGATTTGCTTCTTAAACTGTTTTTCATTCCTTTTGCAGAAGGTTCAAATTACCATCAACAAACAAATTACCAAACAAGTTTTTTTATTTTTCTAGTTATTTCTCTAAGCACATTGTAGGTATTTTTTTGTCATATTGCTTCTAAAATTCAAAATTTGAGCAGCATTCTGAACAATTATATTGTTTTTCTCACTCTTCATTCATGTAAAAAAATTCTTATTCCAGTCTCCTTGTGAAATTCTGGTAAGATTGATAATCTCCTTTCTGTGTTTTTTTTTGTTTGTTTGTTTTTTGTTTTTTGTTTTGTGATTTAATCTTAGATTTTTCAATAAAATGATAAAATGTAAAGGTTTTCTGTTTTACTTAGTTTTGAGGAATAGTATAATACAAAGTATTGTCATTGACACAGTAAGTGGTACAATTTTGAAATTATGTTGGATGTCATGTTCTGATTATTTATAACGATTTATTTGAATATACCTTAGGGTGCTGAAAATGTGTCTTGAGAATAGTATTGAGCTAAATTAGCTCAATCTATGATCTTGGAAATTTATTTACATTCTCATTTTTATTTTTCAACAAGTATTTACTGAACCTCATGCAAAGTAAAACTATAAGTAAAATGGTAGTAATACAATGAAAAAAATATTCCTCTGTATAAGGAATGTATGGTCTAATGAAGAGGACAGATGAATAAACAACTAATTTTGCCTCATCATAATAAATGCCAAAACAAAGCACTAGGAAATTATGGGAACCTATGAGGAAGGATTTCTAGGGCAATCCCAAAAGACACAGGAAAGGTTTTCTGCAGGAAGTAAAGGCTAAATTTTTAAAGAAGCTGGGAGTAAGTGGCAAGAAGGAAAAAAAAAGGTCAAGAAATCTAAAGATACCTATGGCCTCTTTATTTGCTTTATTGCTTCTTTATGATAAAGTTAGAAAATTTTTATTCTTAAAAATAATTGATAGTACAAATATGACTAATGAACAGTGTTGTTTTCATTTTTGAGTTTGTTTTAGATGCATAAATGTATCATTTGAAGGTTACACTTCTGTTTGTGAATATTACAGCTTAGACCTACTTTACACATCATTAAAAAGAAGCCTATAAGGCAGAATAGAACTGTGTTCTTACGCAGAGTAAAAAAGCCATTTTTTCATATTTCATCTACATTTCTTTCATAAATAAAATACTCTCTGTTCAATAAAGAAATCCTGTTTTATTGAAAAAATTGTATCTGTTATCCTTTGCTACAAGTGAATGAGTGGAACACAATGGAATACAAGTGGTGCTTCAGACTATATTTCTATTATCTTATCCTGGTTTTAGTTGAGAGAAAAAGGACAGGTTTACACAATAAATTCTAATCACTATAAATTAAGACTATTTATAAAGGCAGAAATTATCTTTATATGCAAAATTACAATATATTTACCTGGAGGAATGTTGATCTCACTTAGAATTAAGTGAAATTATGCCTTAAGTAGCTCCTGGTGTACATATTTTGCAGTATCATTGCAAATATGTCACAGTCATAGAAAAATGTTTTTTTACCTCAATTTTTCATGGTGACAAGTACATTATTTCCTACTGAAAGCATATTACCTGGTTAAATTGCAAAATAAGTAAGCCTTTTCATATTAACTCTATAATCAATTTTTAAAATATTTCTATAAATTTCCATAAGTAATTTGATGGTCACTAAGTTTTGTGAATCTTAATGTAGTTATATATAAGAGCAAATACATTATTTTAAAAATTAAATGTCAATTTTTAAAATATATACAAGCTAACATATGTTAATGTACTCCTTTCTCTTATATATTTCATTGCCCTGACCTCAGGGTAAAATGTACAAATATTTATAAAGAAACTGTGAGCTATTAAACTGGCTGATTTTGGACTAATGTAAATTTATTTCAACAAAATACAAATATTAATCCAAAATTTTCATTTTATTCAACTCGATCAGAGATTTCAAAGTCAAGTGATCTATTACAAATGTGAGAAAGAGGAGGGAGAAGGGGAAAGGGAGAGAGAGAAAGAGATTATTTTAGGAAAAGGGTGGTTTCAGAGTCAGAAATCTTCAGCAAAGTGGATGGGAAGGTCTCTCAAGAAAGTGAAGAATACCACTCCTTGATTCTTACAGTTGTTGTGATCAAGGCAATTATTCTCTCTTCCATTCTTTTCATTTGTCAAAAGAAGAATTTGGATGACTGTTTCAGTGAAGAAATTGATTGTATAGATGCTTATTCGTTCAGCATTCTGCCTAGGGCTGCAGTGATCGTGAATTAGGAGAGTGACCTTTCAGTGAACACTTATCACTGTGGTAAGTGCATCCCCTCTGATTCAAGACTCACAATCCTATTAAACAGGAGTAGGTGACCAGATCCCAAGCCTGTTTACATTTGGTGTGATGTCCTAGTCCAAGGGTTTCTCACTGAATGCAGACAGTCAAGACAGTTTTTTGCCACAGCTGGGCCTTGCCCTTCCCTCCAGGGCAGTGAGTACTGAGGAGCACCGTGGGTACCCTGAGGGCTTACTCCTGCAGCACAGCCATTCAGCTCCCTGCTAGTTTGAAAGTTGTAGAAAACTTTCAAAATGTTCCAGTCCTTGGTAAATTTCTGTTCATCAAGTTTTGTGAAAAGTATGTAAGATTTTGAGGGATATTTTATTTACACTTAGGGAAAAGCTTTAATGACATACTACAAATAAATGTTTAAGAAATGGTCTCATGAAAAATTAAGTGAAAAGTTTAAAATCTACATTTAAATATCAGATTTCTTAACTTTTGATATATATAAACATTGCAATACCTTATTCAAGTATTAAAACTATAGACCTGAGATACAAAGGTTGGACTCCTAGGCTAAGTTTTGTTATTTCCTGTGGTGGATTAACTAATGGTCAACTTGTAACACCCAAATGAACTGAATCAGCGTGGTGCTGGGTGTAGAAGCTCACTGAGGCATGTTGCTAACAGCATAAAAAGAGAATTGGAGTGGGGAAGATGGTGTGTTGTTGATTCTCTTGGAGAAGCTTGTTGCACTGGTTTTCCTGATCTGAACTCAGCTGTACCCATCATCAGAGGAGCGTGGGACCTCTGTGTCACTGAGGATGACTGTGGTTCTTTTAAGAGGAGCTCTGGTCCTTACCTTGAGTGTGGCTTTCTAGTTCCAGTGCAGATCCCACGGTCTGCTGGCACAGATCCTTTATGCTGCTGGTGTAAATTTTCTAGCTTTCATCATTAACCTTTGAGGCTTCTCAGTACAGATCCTTGATACAGACTTGCATGAGACATTGTCCGGAACTCTAGGCCTCCATTTGGACTCATGGAGGACATTGCTGTGGGATTCTGACCCTCAGCTGGAATTTGTTGGGTCTCTAGTGGGTGGACAGATCTCATGCACTCTTCTGTATTTAACTCTTTGGCTGAATATTATAAAATACTCCTGTAAATTATGTGTCCTGTATTAAATTTATTCCCTTTTAAACCCTGAGTACAACACATCCTAACACATCAGGGAGATAGAAGAAACAGAATCTCAGGTTCCTTATTGTTATAGTTATGTTCCTATGGTCCTGCCAAGTTTCATGTAATCATGGCATAGATACAGCTGAGTCTAGTGTTCATGACTGGTTTGTTGTCTAGTGCTGGGATTGGAGGTGTGAGTGCTGAACCTGCCCGGGGATGGAGCCAACATACAGTGTAAAGGTGGGAAGAAGGCGTGTCTTCCCTCTTGCTGGTTTGTGCCTGGCTGTTTGCAGCCACCATAAATGGCTAGTCCCCCAGCCATGCTATCCTGCCTTGCAGCCAGCTAAGTGTGGACTGAAACCTCTAAGAACTGTAAGAAACCTTTCCTCCCCTAATTTTGGGCATCAGGTATTCTGTCTCAGCAACAAGTGAAAAGTAACTAAGACACTTATGCATAAATTAATCCCATCATGAAGATTGCACCCTAATAACCTACTTGCTTCCTAAAGTACTTACCTCCTAATACCATTGCATAAGGTGTTGAAGCTTCAACATAAGAATTTAGAAGGTACTATTGTCCACCCAAAAGTTTCATGGCAGTTTTAGACATGACTTTTTTGGAGGTAACTGAATCTAGAGTTTGTGATTGATTGATGGCTCAATGCTAGGATTAAGGGTGCTGGGATTAAAGGTGGGTGATTTCTGGATCAGTCCACTGGTTAGATTGGAACTACCCTAATCCTAGCAGTCTGGATAAAATAAGAAGTGCAGAAGGATTGTTGTCTTCCTCTCTCCTCCTCTTTCTCCCCTTCCCTTGCTTTTGCCTTGCATTGTTCCTTTAACTGTCTTGCACCACCATGAACTATTGCCCCTCTGTCATCTGCCTCCTTACCTTGGAGCCAGCCAATTATAGACTGAAACCTCAACAAACTGCGAGCTAAATAAACCTTTCCCCTTTTAACTTTGGGTGTCAGGTATTTTGCTGCAGCAATAAGACAAGTAACTAAGACAGGCTTGGTATGGTGGCATATGCCTATAATCCCAGCACAGGGGAGACTGAGTCAAGCGGACTGCACTATAAATTCAAGGCCAGCCTGAACTACACAGAGAGACCATGTTTCAAAAAAAACTTTAGAAGGGAATGAAAAACATTTGGTTTATCACATTCTCTTTTTAAAGGATAACTAGTAAGCCAATAATGAAGCAGCTAATTTGAGTAATGCATAATAAAATTCTAAAACCTGTAGAAAAGCTTTGTGATATGGTCTACATCTGTTGGAATCTCTAGAATGTCTTTGTTATCTTTAAGGGTAAAAATATTGTCCTGCAGTTTTTTACTTTCATTTAACTTAATCCTAAACTTTTTGTCCTGCAGTTTTTTTTACTTTCATTTAACTTAATCCTAAACTTTTATAGTTTATTTTAAATAAGCAGCTTAGAAATTGATCTCTCAACTATAGTATATGTATAGGAAATGCCAATTATTTTTGAAGAGAGTTAGACAAGGGAATTTACAGAAATGTAACTATACAAGTAAAAATATTAAAACTTCTCCCAATTACTATTAAAAATAAAAATGTATTTTTTTTCTTCAAATGAATTACTAGGCATAATAGAAAATATTTTCTTCCTTTAACTCTTATACTACATAAATATATCAAGCAAAAGAAATAATATGGTGGCTTGAAGCAGTGCTGAATTTAGCAGAAAACATGACAGTGATTTGTGAGTTTGAATGCTGGGTGAAAGCACATATAATAATGATACTACACTTTTGGTTTCCTCCATTTAGAACTTGTTAAAATACTAAATTCTATTGAGTTTAAACAGTGTGTCAACTCAACAGGACTAAGTCCAAATCTCATTTTTTAAAGTGGGTTTTGGCACAGCCTTGGCATCTTTTTACAAGCTTAACCTGTTAGTCTAAATTGATGTCAGATCTTGAACTCCTTAAAAACACGATTGGGGCTATTTTGTTGGATTTAATATCAGCAGAGACTAATTTTTTTTTGGAAGTCCAAAATAGTTCAGAAGATCAAATAATCTGCACTATTATAAAAATGTTGGCAATCTTGTACTACTTTAAAAAATATGCAAGTATAGTATTCATGCAGAACACAAAACTAAGGCCTGTTGTTGAATAACTATGATTATAGAACATATAACAATGATCATAAAAGTCATTGAAACTCTTTTCGTTCACTCATGGTATGTAATCAAGATTTAGTGGTTTAAACTCACTAGTTGATTTTATATACTCATTGTAAAAGCCAATATTACATTATTATGAAGAATATAGGCAGAGATTTTAATTAGTTTGTCTGATAAGGGACAGGAAAATAAACACCTCAATAAAATATTTCAACCTTTAAAAAACATGCAGTTAATTTTTAAGTAACACTTTGATTGTGACCTCTGTGTGCATTTTTTAACATAAAATAAAATTGAATGAATTTTGACAATGTGTTTCATTCACTTTTGTCTTCATTTCTCAACATTTTTCTTCTAAAGAATGATCTGTCAAAGATCATGATATTCTAAGAGAGTAAGATAGGGTTATTTTCATCAAATAGTTTATATGTTTATGGAGATAGTAGTTATGTAACCCAGATTAAATAGACTAGCAAATCTCATTTTTCAAAATGATGTCATAGAAGAAAATAAATGTATATGCTAAGAGAAAGGGAGGTAGATAAAAATTGATAAGTACGCAGAGGTTAGCTCACAGAGGGTCTTAAATGTTAGATTAAGGAACTTGGATTTTATTTTAAATTTAAAGGAGTGCTTTTGCACATTTTTAACCAGAATGGTGGCATCAACATATTTGAATTTTAGAAAAAAACCTTTGCACAGTGGAGGACACCAAATCAGATAAATGAAATAATTTAGGAGGTTTATAAATAACTCAGCCATTAGCTGATAATTGCCTGAAGTAAGGAATTTGCAATTCAAGAACTTGTGGATGGAAAAGTTAGTTTCCTGTGGAAGACGAAGGCACTAAATTTAATGTTACTCTCAGGTGAGACTACTTTGAAGATCAATGTATATTATTCTATACAAAGAATGCAATAGAGTTGTGAAATATGTGAGCGATTAATATAGTTGTGGACATCTGCAGGTTGACTTGATTAAGGATTTTAAAAATAAGAGAGTCGTCTTTGGTAGAGATCAACTTTAAGGAGTCATTTGATTGTAAGTCATAGTTGAAGTTATGAATGTGAAAGGATTCACTCAAGTACAATATATAGAATGAAATTTGAATCCTTTCAACTGGAGAAAGCAGAGAATAAACAGGAGCAAGAAAGAAACTTACATTTTAGAAACAGAAAGCAGTGTCAAGAAAAAACAATTTATAAAGTAGTAAATGTGTAAAGAGGTAAAAAATGTGGCTTCCAAATTGATCATTGGATTCAGCAATAGGGATGTATGTAAATTTTACTGTAGATAGTTTCAAATGATAGAACAGAGAGGAGACACTAAGTTACAAGATGCTTAAAAGTTGAATGCAGAGAAAAAGTAAAGCATGTGAAAACATTTTAGTATGTTTCAGAAGTAGGCATTAGTATGGTAGATAGAGAGAAATTTATATCCAATTTATGTTTTTAATACAGTTAAGTCCCCAACTTATAAACAGTAGAGTTGTGAACTTTCAGATAAGAACCGACCTCTCACTTGAAACATTCCTAGAAGCAAACAAATTTTGGAAGTAGCTCACATGTCTAATTTACCATTTTAAGGTAACTGTAAAAGCAAAAATAGTTTATTTACAGAATTTTGTATGTGTGACTGGTTTTTATTTTTATACTTTACATTGTATATTTGTGTGAAAGATATGCAAGACTAACTTTGTTGGGTTGATGACCAAATCTGAGTTCCCAACATTCTCCCAGAACTAGTTTGGATGGTTTACTGTATAGGAGTGATCAAAAGTGCTCAAATACTGGTGAAGACAAATATACAGAAAGGAGTGCAAGGAAGAAGAGGGCAGTTGATTAGTGAGGTGTGACAAAATAGAAAAATAAAGGCAAAAGAAAAATAGCCAGAAAATGTCAGAAAGAAAAAGAGACACAGCATACTTCAGTGTAAGAAGAAAAGATGAATGTAGCCATGCTTGGGCAGTATTTTCTCAGTAAAATTAGAAGTCGTGTTCTTCATTAAGGTGAATAGGCTTGGTATGATAGATTGGGAGACCTGGAAAAGTTTTGATTAGTTACTCTGAGAACTTTAATATGTACAGGATAGGAATATACCAATTTCAGTAAAATGTCGAATGTTAAAACCAGTTAATGTTAAAACCGGTTTTACAGTTGTAAATTCTTTCTAAAAATATATGGAAGCTAATGCATAGAAGTGAGGATTGTGGGAGTGCGTCAGTTCATCTCAGAGCAGGGTATTACTAAGAGAATACAGTAGCAAGGAAGAGAATTTACAGTTTTGATGAGAGTGTGGTTAAAGTAAAAGTCTTTTTCTGTGTGTGTTAGACTGAATGGGAAAACCACTGAAGCTGAGCAGAGAAAGAGGAGAATGAAGTAGAACTTTTTAAATTTTAGGTATCTCGAAGAGTGAAACAAAAACCAGCTCAGTGAAAGTGAGACAATGGTTAATAAAAGCTGGACACACAAAAAATGATGTCATAAAGAAATAAATTTTGATAATTAATGGCTTGAATAAGAACAAGCCACAATGATGAGTGTCTGTGTAACTTTTTATCCATTAATGAAAATTACAACAAAGAATAAATCATATAATGTAATTAGTGTTTATAGACAAAATTTGAATATAATCTTACTTTGTTAGAGATACATGATAAGAATTTATTTTAAATTAGGGATCTCTTTCTGTTATCATAAAGCCTATCTGCCTGCCTCCCCACCTCCCTCCCTCCTTTTCTTCCTTCATTTTGTCATGTGTTGCCTTTTTTATCCCTTTCTTCACTTCCCTTCAATATATAAATGTGCTAAGTGTGTGTTCTGTAAACTCTTGACCCATAGGATTCATCATCTAGTGAAAATACAGACACATAAGCAAAATTATAGCAAGTAACAGACAAAGCTTTATGGGAAGATGCACTTAATTCTCCTCCTAGAGAGATCAGAGAAGTTATTCCCATGGGAGTGACATTTTAATCATGTTTTTAAGTGTGACTAAGAAGTCATAAGTGAGAAAAGGGTCAGATACAAGGCATTATCCCAGGAGAGAAGATCATGTGAACAAATACAGGCCCTGATCAATTAGGTTATATAGAGAGCACTATGATTACATTGGTTTTCTTTAAGCATGGAACATATATATAAAACAAAGGTTCAGATGACCATAAAATGGTGATACATAGGGCTAATTTCTCAGAGCTTCTAATGCTGGGCCAAGAACTTTGAACGTTGTGGCATAAGAAAAAAATAATCATATTCATGAAGCTGGTACAAAAGATTTTACAAAAGAAGTGGGAGCTAATATAAACAATAAAATCTTTGAGATATTCAGAAGAGGAATCAAATGATGTAATGCAGAACAAAACTGAACAGTAGACCTGGACATAGGAAGGGCATGTAGTCATTACCCATGTCTCCCATCCTCTGCTTACACACAGAATTTGGGCATCTTTTATTTAGCCTCATGAAAAACTCATCTATTCACTGAATAAATTAAACATATATTTGGAGAAAGATACAATTTCACTATATACTAAAAGGAAAAGAAGTAGATTGTTACAGAATCTGTGTGAAAATTATTTTCAATCTAGAATTTTATACCCAAAAACAGTATCATTAAAAGGGAAAGACAGAAGGATATTCTCAAACATGCACTTTCTTTTCTAATTAATATTCTCCCCAGTTACATAACCTGCTGACAGTGGTATTACTACAAGATGCATTGAAGGAAACAACAATTATGATGTATGTCTAGTGAGTCTAGAAAAAAAGAGTATTGATTAAAGATTAGATGTCTCTGAAAAAGAGTTTGTGTTAGTTTGGAAGGGGTAATAGGAGTCATACCATGAGTAGAGCTGAACATACTGCCTAAGATTGTGTCCAGCACAAGGCAAATATTTAATAGGTGTGATTTGGCAATAAGAAAAATTAAACTTTTACAACTATGGCTTATTATTTTTAGGGACTCTGCCACATATACTATTAGTTTAGGTAGTACACTTATAGCAATTGTTATAGGTAAGTGTTTTTAATGCTGCAGGTTCTCTGGAGAATCTCTAGATCATTATTGTCTGAACTCATAAAGCACTTTGATTCACTCTTTTGGAAAGTGGCCAACTAGTGAATCTAACATCATGCCATTTTTCAGTAGATCAGTTCTACTCAAATTTTTCTTAGACTGGTACCAATTTAATCATCACTTGTTTACTTTTTAAATATTCATTTTCCTTTTGGGGGGATTATGCTAGTATGTTTTTCTTCTTTATTAATTCTCATCAACTGGCAGAATGTGTGGTTTACTCACTAAGATTTGTGCTTCTGTCTTACTGGCTTCATACCAAAATTATGTACTTAGTTATTTCTTTTGGAAGGCATATGCCAAGATAGTCAGCCAGGAGTACTTTTTCTCTCAGAGTATCTCTGACATTACCACTTAAATTAATGAATTTTCTGAACATAACTGGCTTAGCTGGCCAGAACAATAAGATGGTGTGCCAATACATGATGTAACTTTGATGCCTAATATATAAGAAATTCTGAAGAAGCATTGTTTTCATCTTAACAGGTTCTTTTTTTCTAAAGCCAGTTTTCTTTGTCTTCTCTCTTCTATTGACTTCATCTGCCAAATGGTACAATAAGCTGATTTGCACACAGTCTTTCAATACTGAAAATGATGAGATAGGCTGTACAGTGTTCTTAAGAAGGACATTTTAAAATATCTAATCATAGTGGCCCTTACAGTGTTTTATTCTGTTAAACTGTTGTTTTTATTATTATATTTTATAATAATAAAATTTATTGTACTGAGATAGATTTAAGGGAAATTGTGTATTTTGGGATTTTTCAGGTCTGACTTATCTCAAGTAATTATTATTTTGTGTTACTGAGTATCTGTCTTTGCTTTTTAAAACATAATATATTTTTATTTGAAAAAACAAAGGATATTGTGAACTTTTATACATTGAATATGCTTACCTTCATCTGTTTTCTGTATAGCAGAATACTGGAGTCTGAATAATTTATAAACCAAGAGGTTTATTTTGACTTACAGATCTGGAAGTTGAAAAATGAGGCCCTGGTGTTTGCTGAGTTTCTGATAGTGGTCTCAGACTGCATCATACCATAGTGTAGAAGTAGAAATAGGAAGGGAACATGTGGAAAGGGCTTGTGAGACAGACAAAGAGATTGCTGACCTGCTTTATAACAACCCACTATTGAAGTGACTAACACAGTAGTGAAAGACCTAACTCCTTTTTATTACTCTTCCATAGCACTTAGGAAGCTTATTTGAGGCATGATAAAAAATACAATGAATGTTTAAAATTTTTAAAAAATAGGTAAGCCATGAAAAGCTCTCTCTCTCTCTCTCTCTCTCTCTCTCTCTATATATATATATATATATATATATATATATATATAGGCACATTGGTATTAATTTCTCTCACAACTCTCCTCATTTTGACCACACTTTTTCTACCATTCTCATGACTTTCTAAAGCCATTCTGTAAGCTCTGTAAGTCCTCTTTTAGATCTTTAGTTACTATATACAGGGTGCCTTGGTGTCCTTAATCAATTCAAAACATTATCCTTTCATGGTCACATTGATGTACAGAAAGAGCCAGAAGTCACACACTGCCAAGTCTGGTGAATAAGATGGATGAAGCCATACTGTAATGTCTTCACAAGTTGGTCTTTTGATTAGATAACACTCGACAGAGGTGTTCACTATATTTTTTAGCGCACCTCCTAATGACACAAAGGACACTTATTCATGTATGCTTCAAAATTAGGTACTATATACTATGACGTTTTTTTGTTAGTTACATAAAGTCAGACATTTATGATTTGACTAGTTGCAATTACCCAGTGTCAAAATAGCCAGCTTAATTATATGACCTCCAAAGTTAGATTTTGGGATATCTCCAAAAGTGAGATCACTTTTGAACACAGTAATGTTAAAGACATTTACATTGCTTATGGAATTAATTATGTGAGTATTGTTTATGAAATTATGTGAAATATCACTAAGTATTTTATATATAGCAGTTGGTATAATAATAGAACACTAAAGCTGGGCGTGGTGGCACACGCCTTTAATCTCAGCACTGGGAGGCTGAGGTAGGAGGAGCATTGTGAGTTCAAGGTCGGCTTGGGCTACAACTCCAGTGCAAGGCTGGCCTGACCTACATAGTGCTACCCTGCCTCAAAAAACTAGGGCTGGGAGTTTGGCCCAGTGGCTTCAGTGCCTGTCTGGCAGGTGCGAGGTTGTGAGTTCAATCCCCAGGGCCACAAAAAAAAAAAAAAAAAAAAAAGAACACTAGTGCTATAAGCCAAAATTGTAAAGGTAGGAATACAAATGGGCTAGAAGATAGAATCAAATCTAGGCATTATTCTATACACTAGCACATAAAATTGCACATGAGAAAAAGACAAAAACTTTTTCTAATATGTTAGGAAAAGCCTTATTTCCTCATCATTTCTTCTGTGAAAATATCCTCTGTATGATTGTTTCTCCAAAGAATATTTTAGAGGTAATAAGGCTTTCTTAAAGGAATTTTTAATAACCATTATCATATGTTATTTAGTAAATAATGCTAAAAAAAAGGGCCGGGGATTTAGCTCAGTGGCGTAAATGCCTGCCTGGTAGGTGCAAGTTTGTGAGTTCGATTGCCGATACCAAAAAAAAATTTTTTTCAAGTAATAAATAAATAAAAAGTCAAAAAAAAAAAAACCCTCATGAACAGGAATCTAATTGCTTAAAAGAAAGTAGAAAATGAAAAAAAAAAAACCCAAAAAACATAAAAAACCTAAAATCAGCCTTACTAAGAATGGAGCCTTGGTCTTTAGAGCCTCACAGACTCCATGCTGAAGTTTGATGATGGTTGAGCAATGGCTGCTGTCTGCCTGCTTGTAGACTTTGTTGACTATGGCAGAGTTTGTAGTAGTTATTGTTTACTTCAAATAATTGGAGCAGAAAGGTTTAAATTTCCATTTAGAACCTGAAGTTCTAAAATCCCAAGATTTCATCCTATTTTCCTACAATTTGATAATTTCAAGATATCCTGAGCCATTTTCTTAGGGAATACTGAAATATAAATACATAATTCTGTAACTAAACAAAAATGTCTACATACATAATATCATTTCCTACTTTATTGGCAGAAAACTTTTTAATTGTTTTACTGTATTGCTTTTAATGGGAAAATGTTGATGGATAGATTGATACAGGATCTATTTGCAAATTCAGTGAACAGAAATTATTAAGGGAATACTATGAGAAAGATTTTCCTGTGGGTTTGTCAAAATAGAAATTAACTGAGAGGAAAATTTAAAAGAAGATTATTTTTTGGTATTTTGAGACAGGGTCTCACTAGGTAGTTCAGGTTGACCTTGGACTCAATATATAGCCCCTAGTGGACTCAAACTCTTGGTAATCCTCCTGCCTCAGCCTCCTGAATGCTAGGATTGCAGGTGCATGCACAATGTCCAGTTTAAAATAGCAAAATTCTTAATTCTATATAATACCTTGTTCAGTGTGTAGCATTCTGAATATCAAACTGAATGGTTTATTTTGCCTTTAAAATCTAGGACCTCCCATCTTGCTTTCAAAGGAACTCAAAATTTAGTGTGTAACTTTCCTACAAAGTTGAAAATTTTTTTGCTTACTAAAATCATTATGTCAGAAGGAAGATTTTTAAAGAAAGAATTAATGCTACTTATATGTAAAATTGAAAAACATTTAATTAAAGACAGACTGGGTTATCTTATAAAAGCAAACCCACAGATATCCTATCATTTTTACCTTTATATACTTCAGTATAAATATCTTTAAAATTTTAGAGATTTTCTTGTAAACATATGGTTTCTAAGTCAAAACATGTATTTTATAGCTTTTTCATTTCCTAGATATTTTTCAAGAATGTTGACCTATAATTAAAGGTATACCATTCCTTTAGTAAATTATACAATATTTTAAATATCTCAAGATGTGTATGTGAATTCAATCATTGATTAAATGTATTTATTAACATGAATGTTTTAATGGTTTGCTGAAAATTTTAAATGAAAATTTGGTAAAAAAGTTTTAAAAAAACTTTATCATAGAATGTAGGTATTCTCCAAGTCGGTTTTGTTATTGTAGCCTAGGTGAAATATTAACAGTAGGACAGATCTGTAAATTTCTAATAAGAAAAAGCACTTTTTGATTCTGTTTCTTATAAGTAAAATAATGAGTCATTATATGTAAAGTTGGATGTATGTTTCTGCCTTTAGAATTTTGATGGATAATTTTTTCATCATTTCTGTATTTTCTCAAATAACCTCGCCTACCATATCAGTTTTTATGCAAACATAAATAAGAAAGTAAAACAGGAAATGGAAACCTATATGGTAAAAATATAAAAATTTAATGTAGATAATTCTAACTTTTAAAAGTTTTATGATTGTTTCATAAGCAAGTCTAGTAAACTTTCATCTTAAACGTCACTGCGTATGTTTAGTATACACAATTACAGAGGTACTTCCATTCATGTAACTATACTGTTAACTGCAGTATTTTTTAATCTTAGTTACATTTTGCAATTAAAGTCATTTTGCTTATAGTTTTCAGGTACCCTTATAGTTTCAGATATTTTCTTTTTCTTTGGAAATATCTATTAACAAGGAATGAGAGGCAGAAAACAGATTATGTCTCGTTTGTCAACTTTGCTCCTTTTTTTAAAAAGATCAGGTTTGGTAAGATGTCTGGAAATATGGTAAATAAAAACTACCTATCAAATTAATGTTACTTCAAGCTTACATTTTGTGTTACCTGTTTCTTTTTTCTTTCTTTCTTTTTTTTTTTTTTTTTTTTTTTTTTTTTTTTTTTTTTTTTTTTTTTTTTTTTTTTTTTTTTTTTTTTTTTTTGGTACTGGAGCTCAAACTCACAGCCTCACGCCTGCCAGGCAGGCGCTTATGCCACTAATCTAAATCCCTGTCCCTGTGTTACCTGTTTCTTATGAAAAAGTCATAGTTGATTATAATATATATAAAGCAGAGTCCAACTTTGTTGGAAAAGTAAAGAGACATGCTCTCTGTTTCTATATCTGAAAGTTGTGTTTTTTAAAATTACCATATCACTTAAATTTTGCAACATCAGTCTTATTAATAGTATGCATTGTTTTTTTTTTTTTTTTGCTAAATTAGTGTTTTATAGAATTGATTTTGTGCTTTGGTTAACAGATATTCCACATGACTTACGATCTCGCCAGTGCAGTCGTGAGAATTTTTAATCTCATCGGCATGATGCTGCTCCTATGCCACTGGGATGGTTGTCTTCAATTCTTGGTGCCACTACTGCAGGATTTTCCACCAGATTGCTGGGTTTCTCTAAACAAGATGGTTGTAAGTAGTTTGTATTATTTTGCACTCTACCTTTTCAACATTTTGTTAAAAACTTTTAAGTATTTAGACTAGAACAATCTGATTTCTTCTCCATATTTAGTTTTAAAAACTTATTTTTGTTTCTGTGGATATGATATCAGATCATATACCTTTTTCTCTACAACTAAATTTCATTTGAATGTTCATGAAAATGTATATGTTCCATCATGTAGTTTTGTATGTTCGACATGTGTTTTATGGAATGGTATAAACATGTAAACAGAATCATGATACAGTGTTCTTCCAAAGTGCCTGCAATTTAGAATAATTTCCTTTTTCTTCCAATTTTCTGTTTTTTAGCATTTACTTTAAAATACAATCATAAGGATTGTCAAATATACAAAAACATTTACATCACTATAGCTGTAATGAGATATGTAAGAAGTTCAGTGACATTTTGCCAAAGTTTTGCTGGGAAATACTTTATGAAAAAAGAAAACTGTAATCATAAAAAACCTTTAAATATAATTTAATTTCCATAGCTAAATATATTTATATATGTGTTTATGAATCATTGCTTCAAATCAAGATCTGGCATTCACTTGAATCTCATTCATTTCATGTATGTTTGCTTAAGTATCGCTTAAAATCTACTACCTTATCTAGTAATATATCAATCAACTGGTTGACATTTGAATCATGAAAACATGTAGCAGCATACATACAAATATACATACTCTGATTTGTTACTTATGTTTTTCTGTATTCATTCTCCTCCGAACCAGAATGTAAATTCATAAAGTTTCCCTTTTTTCTTTGGTTCTTTGTCTTCAGTGCTATAAGAACATAATATCATCATCTGGGGTATTGATAAAAAACAGAAATTTATTTTTCACAGTTCTGGAGGCTGAAGAGTCCAAGAGTGAGGCACTGTCAAATTCAGTGTTTGGTTCCAAATTGCCACTTTGACTGCATCCTCTGGAGCCAAGGAATGCTTTTCCTTTGTGGCATAGGGGATGAGAATCCTCTCTTGCATGCCTTGTTAGAAGAAACTAATTCACCCATCAGAAAGCAGCCTTTATGACCTAAAATTTCCATGGCCTCTTTCTCTCAACTTGTTGCATTGGAGATTAAGCTTTCAGAACATGAATTTTGAGAGGCCTGTTCAAACCATACAAATTAGCTAGGGAAAATCCCACTATTTTAATTTGTTTTAACCTAGTCATTCATCATCAAAACTTTATTCAAGAAGTATTCTTTGTGAGAGTTTTAATTTTAGCTCAGCTCACTTTTGAAATCTATGATGTCTCTTTAATTATAGATCTGTCACTTTGTCTTGGAGCAAAATATGTAGTAAAGACAATAATAAAAGTAGAGGGGAGAAGAAGCCAACACAACTAACTGATTGGATAGTATAAAAATAGTTGCACTTCTGCTAAACAGATTTACTACTGGCAGCAACAAATATTTAATTTGACAAATGTTCATTAATTTAAATTTCCTTTAGGTATCTTTCAGAAAAATAGTCATATTCAACATTGAAAGAGTAAAAGAATTTTTTTGAGTATCTGCAAAGTACATTTTGTTGTGTAGCTATACTGCAGCGAAATATAGTGCTTATCTAGTGATAAATTTACTTATTAAAGAAAAAATTTAATACCTTGGTCATTTTTCTTTATACATGTCTGAATGTGTGTGTGAGTGATGCTTAATGTACTCAATTCTTCAACTTTCATTAACTTGTTATTATAAGAAATATTTTTGAAGTTGAAATTCATTTTTCTTTCTTTCTACAAATTTATTTTTGAAATTAGCTTTTATTTTTTCCATATTTTTAAACATTTTGTAATTCTACTATGGAGAGCATAAAACTGTTGTTTTATGTTTAAAGAGCAGAACTCCTTTATATTGTGGATATTAGTGACATGAAAGAAATGACAACCATAAGTGGGACAATTTTTGTTTAAGATCATTGCCATGATGTCATTAGAGCTTGAGAACAGTATTCTAAAACTATAGAGTCCTAGAAAACCTTCCATCACAACACCAGTAAAAAAACAGAAAGTGTGTTTATACCCAGAGAGTTATAAGGGAGAAATGAGAATCAAAGATAAGAAAAAAAGGACCCTGCATTTTATTTACTACACAAAAATCTTTGTGCTTTGTAATATGTTAACTTAGTCGATTGTATTATAGCAGAATGAAGTATGCATTGTTATCTCTGCTTTATAGTATAGGCCACTGAAAGTTTTAGAAGTTAAGTAGTTCAGTGACACACCAGTAGACTCATGTAACTATGAGAATGCGTATATTTCTGGCTCCATAATTTCAGCTCTGCACCATATAGAATGTCTTATTCTGCATAAATTATAAAGTAGAATTAAGAAAAGTAATAATAAAAGGAAAACCTTAGTGACCCTGCTTTAGTTGCAGCAGAAAATCACTCTGACACCACCATTCGGGTTCTGACAGTGAAAAGTAACAACACTGATGTTTTTCTAGATGCAGAAGAACAAAATCAAATTATAAAAGTAAAAAAATTCAGAAGCGAGATCAATATGAATGTCATTCTTGAGTATGAGTTTGATAAGTATGTTGTTGTTTAGCTTTTGCACTAAATTATTTATGATAAAGTTGATGTATTTAGCAAATACCTTTTATTCTCCTTTGTATCTTCTATTTTTAAATGATTTATGTTCTTAAATATTATTAACAACTATATATTTTAAATTCTTCTGAACTGTACTTGTAGTTTTGTCTTTAGCCTTATGTATAGCTATCTCCTACTAGTTATCTGTATAACCTATGAGAAATTCAAAGTCAATGCGATAGCTGTATTTTATCTTTAACTATAGTATTGATAATTTGCTTATATATTCATTCTTACATTAACTGTTTTGAATATATATTTTATTTCACAAAAGTATGTTTAATTCCTCTCAGTTAATTTATTTGTCATGTTAATGTATTCATCATTAAAATAATACTTTAAACATTTAAAGAATTCTTTTTGAGAGTCGCTCAGTAACCATAGTACACTACTTAATCAGACCAGTAAGGAAATATTGTCTCTGAAAGCATAATATGAACAGGTATTAATCTTACTTGGCATTCGTAGTATTTGCTTTTGTTTCATTTAAGGCCTAAGTCTGAATTATTAAATTCTATCTGAATAAAAGTCATAGTTTAGTGGGTAATTAATGTTTAGTAAAATTAATTGTATTCCCATAACATTTGTGACCATGTCTATCTGTGCAAATACTTAAATTGCATTAACTCATAATAGATCAAAAGTAATGAGTTTAAATTGCAAATGTGAAATAATCATTTTAAAGTATAAAAAAATAAAAATGATGACACATTTTGACCTGCATAATAATTTGTCTGAGTCTAAAATATCTAGCATAATGTAGGAAATGCCACTGCAGAATAGATAAAAGAAGGGTTTGCTGCAAAACAGTAGGTTGCTAGAGCAAGATCTCCCTAAGTGAGCTCTGCAGGCTTCCTCTTTGGGAGTCATGTTTGATACCAGTAATATTTAACTGCATGGTTATCTATTGGTGACAGTTTGAAAACTTCAGTGTAAGCATATTTTAAAAATCTACAATAATATGAATATTCCATATACTGATATGAATTTACATTTATAGCTAGCATTTTGTGCTATAGGCTGTTACATCTAATAATGCTGACTTCTAGGAAACAGATGACACATTTATACCAAATGAAGGATAAGTGACATCATATTAAATACTGTACAAGATTTTCATTACACTTAAATAGAGAAGATGTTAAAAATGGATTCAAGAATGTAGTACATGGTTGAACTCTACAAAAACCAGTGGTGTACTGTTACTATATTGTATTCATTTGCTTGGTTTCAGCATACCATTATCTATCCAAAAAAATTTACGTTAAGATATCTTTGTTGATTTATTTTATTATTATTTGATTTTTAACATTATGTTATAATTATCTAGGGTTATCTAAGGACTATACAGATAAGAAATATTTATCAAGTATTGTATTTATCTGGGTAACATTACACTCTTAAAATGTTTCATTTTTTATTTGTTTTGATTTGAAGAAATCTATGTGCTATTCTTGGGGGCAGGTAATTTACTTTATATACATATTCCACAACTCCTAAACCAACCTTCCAAACATTGCTAACTTAATAAGTAATTGCTCGTAACTGAAAGGGTAATTATCAAGACTATTGAAAAATATGTATAACAGTGTTATTTTTTATTCATTGAAGTGTTCTTCCTTTGCTAATGTTTGTTTTTATAATTTCTACATCAAATTATTTCTTCAAAGATAAGTAATGAATTCTGCATGGGCTATAAATCCAACATATTCTAGATTAGTGAAGTCCACATTAATGAGCATCTAATGAGGTAATTATAGTTTCCTTTCCAAAATTAAGATGTATAAACCAAACTGTCTTGTGATTGTTGGAGAAAAACAGATATAAAAGTTCTATAAGGATTCAATTAGTATAATCTCTGTGGAGAATATTAAGAGTTTTCATTTGGAAAAATTAAGTTATCATTTAATTTTCTTTTCATTTTAAACAGTGTGGTACTACCACCTTCTAGAAAGCAAATGTTCCCACACTCTTCCAGCCCTCATCCTTTTAGGAGGGAACCCATAGAAGTGTGGTTCCTGGGCTCTGCTTGGCAGTATGAAGTTCATTTGCAGATCTAACCATTGAAAATCTAATGGACTACTCTTCAGGTCTTTTTTCCCCCTCTTGTAGACGCACATCTTAATTTGTAACCCACAGCATAACAAGGCCTAGCCTGTCTAATCTAGAAAGAAGCATAGGGGAAAAATTAGCAGAATTCAACATAAAAATATGCATTCCAGAATTGTCTGTACTTCTAGAATCTCTGGTTTTAGGCAGATAACTCAGATTTCCTATCTCAAGTTCTTCAGCGAGGAACTGAGTATATACTCTTGGTTCTTCCATTTATATTATCTAGTAAGTACGTTTCTTGTGCCAAATATTATACTAGGCACCAAACATACAATACAGCATGGGACAAAGCTCCTCATTAGGCTCACATTGTAGCAAGCTTTCATTCATTAACTCTTCTTTCTGGGTGCAGAAAACTACAAAGAGCTTAAAAAAATGTAAGCTCTCTTAATGAAAGAATTTATAATCCAGAGGAATAGAAAATTATGCTCAACAGCCAATAATACAAATGTGAATCAAGCCCTCTGAAATGTGTATACTATCTACCAAGTCCTGAGTATGGACAAATGCTGATGAAATACTGCACTCTTATGGAGTGCCAAGCTGTGTGACACTGAACACAAAGACATTTGCACAAGACCCTCTTCCCCCCTAATTTAGCTATCTAGAGTGTATTTTTTTCTGATTCCTCCCATGGTGTGCTAATATTGGCCCTGTGTGGGTTAAGATAAAGTCTCTATGGAGTAGACACTAAGTTTGAGAAAACACAAAATAGGAAGACATTTATTTCAGGCACTATCGGCTGGCTTTGGATCTGGAGCATTCAACATAATGGAGATCTAGGCACTTCAACCACTCCTATTTCCAAGTGTACAATTGTTGCAATAAGTGTGTTCTAGAAGAGAACAGAATATTAAGAGCTGTTTGAGCACATCTCTTATTTTCAGTAAACAATTTGAGAGGAAAAGGCACCTATTGTTACTTATAGGTAAATCCCCATGTACAAATAGAATACAGAAACCTGGGATGAGTATGTTACCTATTGACATTCTAGCAATATATAATGCCAATATTAAAATAATTTCAATTTTTGTGTTCAAAAGCCCAGTCAACAACTTAGATAATTATTGATTAAAATAATATAACTAAAGTAATACAACTAAGAAATGAAGAAAAATAGGTTTCCTCTCTTGAGGCCTGGTAATCTATTTTAGATTTGGATTTCTATATATATGTGAGATTGTATTATTATGTCAGGATTGACTGTCTTCTAAATAGAATATACTGTCATAACAGAATTTTTAAAAGTCCTAATAAAGGGTTAGTAGTTTGCTGACAAATCATTGTAGCTTTACTGAAAAAAATATGCACTCATAGCTTCTATAAGTTTTAACAATAAAGTAGGTCAGTAGCCTGCTGAGTGTTGCGATTTCTCCTTTGCCATCCTGTTTCTTCCCATCAGGAAAGGCTGCCTGATAACGACTCTACAATGGATCAAAACACAACCACTAATAAAAGAGAAACAGTTTTCATACTGTTTTTTCTCCTTCTTTTTAGCTATGGATTTCTTTATGGGAGCAACCATATGAAAATAAATTCTAATTAACTATTTTGTTTTTAATAAAAACTGCATTTCAAAAAGCTTTTAACTTGAATTACAGTTCCATAATAGAGAATAATAGAATATTGCTCAAATTATGTATTGTTTATGAGTACATTGAGTTGCTTTAGCAATACAAGACCAAACATTTTTTCTCAAAGAGATAAATTCTTAAATTTAAGTAACAAATGGCTTGAAGAATCATCATTCATAAAATTACCTCTTCAAAACAAGTGGTATTTTACTAAAACTGGAGAAAGAAACAAATACTTTACAGCCTAACCTTTCAGTGAAAGGTTAATTTACTAGTCTTAGCCTTTCATTAGTTCATATATAGACTTGATTCATAGTTTCAAAACTTTTCCCAAAGCAGTTAAAGGGCACATGTAACATTACATCATCTCTTATAAGTGAAGTTAGTAAAATATATTCACTTTATAAAAGTCTAATAGGAGTGTCCATTGCCACAAAGCAGTGGCAACCAGTAAGAGAACTAGTTAGAAACTACCTTTCAATTATTGCTGAACTCAACACACTTTTCTCCTGTATGGCCCCTGAAAACCTTCACTGAGTCTGTCTCATGATCAATTCAGGCTTATGTGAAGTGTCTATTAATTCAAGCTTGAAATACATATATGAAAAATCTGTGAAAAAAAAAAAAACCATTGTGGCCGGGCGTGGTGGTGCACGCCTTTAATCCCAGCACTCGGGAGGCTAAGGTAGGTGGAGCGTTGTGAGTTCAAGGCCAGCTTGGGCTACAACGCGAGCGCAAGGCCGGCCTGAGCTACATAGTGCGACCCTGCCTCAAAAAAAAAAACCAGGACTGGGGAGTTTGGCTCAGCGGCTTAAGCGCCTGCCCTGGCAAGTGCAAAGTTGTGAGTTCAATCCCCAGTGCCACAAAAAAAAAAAAACAAAAAAAACAAAAAAAAAAACCATTGTGTTTTTTTAGATGCGCATTGATTATAAGATTTCTCCTCTTGTAACTGCCACAAATCCAAAGGAATCTGGTAGAATCATAACTTTACTTATATTCTGATTTTTTCATATACTTAGAATATTAGGGATCAGTAATATTGTTTCTAATTCTTGTAGTTTTGAGATAGTAAAATTGTTATCAATTTTGAGACCAATGGAATGGCAAATTAGTGGCTTGTTACTGTACTATTCTAGTAACATATATAGATGTTACACAATTCATGTAAGCTTCACGTATTTTCAAAGTCTAAGATTATTACTCTTTAATGCAGAAGAGAGATTTACATAGACAATATTTATGGACCAAGCTACCTATTTTCAAATTATCTTATGAAAAGTTATGTAATTCTTTCTCATATGAAAGTCTCTCTATAGTTTTTTTAAATTCTATCTCATCCTTTTTCCTCCTGCCACAACACTGATATAAATATATTACTCTTGAAACAATGGCAGAATAAGAGATTACTTGAAGAAAGTCATGTGATAAATGAGATGTAAGAAGGAATAGTGAGAATGCCTTTTCAATCTTTGATCTCAATTTTTAATAATAAAAGGACTGAGGAAATAGCACAATGCAAAGGTCCTGAGCTGAATTTTCAGCACCAGTAAAAGAAGTATGAAAAAGGAATTAAAATACATACAGATTTATATACAATGAACCAGATAAATGAAAAAATTGTAAGTGATAGATGTTGGTATTTTATACATGAATTTTTGTGAAAATGCTATGTTCCATAATTGTCTAATATTTATTATTTAAAAGACTAATGTGTAGAAACAAATTTTCTTAATGTTCTATAGAAATTAGATCACCACAAAATTAAAAAAGTACACAAAGAGAAATGTAAAAAGATTTTACCGAAAAATTAAAAAGATAGATGAAAGGTGTATAAACCAAATGCCTAATACAATAAAGGCATTTTTTCCTGTTTCTGCCACTGAGGCACTTAACCTTTGCCACCAGGTTTCTTTTGTAATTTGCTCTGTTTTTTCTGAAGTAAACAAAACTTGCACCATTTATATTAACAATCTACTGTTTCTTCTGCAGAGCACCAATCTTAAGGTCATCTGTTTGTTTCTAATTGAAGAAGTAACTGACATAAGTTTGCACATATATTTCTACCAATTTTTAATAACAACCCATCACAATAATTGTTATAAAAGTTGTAGCTTTTTAGTAGGTATCTGGTATTTTAGACATGTCATCAGATGTTATTATTTGGTCATTTACTTCAGGCTTTGTTTTTTTTTTTTGTACTGGGGATCGAACTCACGACCACGTACTTGTGAGTAACCTGCTTGTGAGGTTTCAGGAAGTCTTGTGACATCCGCCCACAGATATATGCAGATAATTGTATTAATAACTTCCTCGGGGCTGGGGATTTAGCTCAGCAGCACAAGTGCCTGTCTGGCAAGTGTGAGGTCATGAGTTTGATCCCTGGTACAAAAAAAAAAAAAAAAAACAACTTCCTCATCACTGGGAGAAGATGACCAACATCCACAATTTAAAGAAGGAATGTATTATTTTGTTTTATAGTTTTAATGGTCAGCTGGCTCTGTGCCAGGAGCACAGTGGTGCCTCAGTGGGGATAAGCTGTTGATCCCATGGAAGCCAGAAAGAAAAGACAGAAGAGTGGAACCAGGGACGAGATTATTCTCTTGCAGGTCATGCAACCAGTGAACCTCCTCCAAACAGACTTCACCTTCCAACAGCACATTCAGCTACTAAACTGGATGCATCCACTCAGAAGTATAGTTCCTCCATGATTCAGGCACTTTCCACATATGAGAATTGGGGGAATATTTTTTATCTAAACCACGGCATTCCACTTGTGTCCCACAAAAGATTCATGTCTATCTTTTTGTGCAAAATGCATTTAGTACATCTGTAAGAATCACCAAGGTATTAACAGATTCAGCATTGTTAAAATGTCCAAGTCCAAAGTCTCTGACATTCAAGGCAAGCTGAATTGTTTTGTTTTATAAAAACAAAAGGGAAACTTAGACATGGCATGGGCTAAATATTCCCATTCCAAAAGGAAGAAACAGAAGTATAGAAAGCAATCTGACCAAAGCAAGATTGAAATACAGCAGAACAAACATTAAATCTTATTCCAGTCCGTCACCTGGGGAAAATTATTTGCCCCAACTTTGTAAGGGATACTTTTGTGAATAAATTGGACATTTCAAATCACTGGGCACTACAGTTTGATCCTGATTCTCACTGTAGATCTGGATTAAGCCAGCTAGAAGTACTCATGCTGCAGCCTGAATGGTGGACTGCTTTGAAATTTCCTCCACTAGATTAATTAGCCCAGTGACCTCAATCTCCATCTCTTACAAAGTCTCAGGACATGGGAAAACAAAGACAAATTTTCTGCAAAGGTGTAGCACACGTGGCCTGTAGTCCAACTGTTCATGGAGTCTTTGATTCTAACTGAGCCTGGTCTTTACTGTTTGCATTTCCACAAGCATTCTGACCTTTTCAGCTCCAATCAGAATTTCCTACTAAGCTCAGCTTACACTATTCTAAGGCTTCTCTAGATGGTTTAGACAACCCTTTCCAAACTTCTTCCACACATGAGTTCCAAAGGCTTCAGACTACATAGTCAGGCATAGAATGACAACATACTTCTGTAGTTCCAAAATATATCTTACTTTCTCTTCACTAGATACAATACCCTACACCTTCAATTTAAAGGAGAAGTTCATTTTTACTCATAGATTCAGTCCATAGTCACCTGACTAGAAGAGCAGAGAAGGTAAGAGCTGGTGACAAGAATACATCTCTTTGGGTCATGTACCCTCCAATCAGACCCCAACTCGTAACAGCACATTTAGCGACTGAAGTCAGCAATAGGTGAATTCACTCTATCTTCTATAGTAGTAATGCAGAGCTTGTGAAAACCTTTCTTGAAGAAATAGTTTGAAAGAAAACCATAATTGAAACCTATGTCTTTGGATTTATAAAATCTTAAGGTGCAGACAGAACAGAATGATGCAAACTTTAAGCCCATTTATTTGGGCTAGAATTTATGATTGAAATATGCTTATATGAAATTAATATGATTAGAAGAGGCTTATGTTTGAAGTGCCTTTATACATGGAAATCTAACATTCTGGGGAAGATTAAAATAAAGACATAAATAAAATATTTATAAAGAGGAATTATTAAGAATACACTAAACTGTATTAAACTGGTGAAATGGAGAATTGGCTGTGACATACCACAAAACTAGCAAAGGCTATTAGTGATGGATACTGTAAACTTATTTTCCATAAAGTAGAATACTGATGAGTTCTTGCCTTATGTATTTGACAGTAAAAAGTGTAGCAAAAATGATGAGAGTCTATTTCAATAAAAATGAAGGCATTTATTGGTTAGAATTAAGTGATCAAATTCTGAAAGGAAGCATGTCAGTAATCTTGAACTAAATCTGAGAAGTGGTACTGTGAATGAGCATAACTATGCTCTACAACTAGATTAAAATCTTTTACACTTCCTGTATGACCTTGCACAAGTGAATCAATCTATTTATACCTCGGTTTGTTCATTGTTACTGCTTATGTCTAGATGTTCCTCCAAAGCCTCATGCTGTCATAGTGGGACTTTTTGGTGGTGGGTGGATCTAGAGTGTGTACTGCTGGGATCACGGATGTGATGCTGGAATTAATTCACATTGTTATGCTAGGATTAAGGATGTTATTGCTAACCCTTAGGGAAGATAGCCTGGATAAAATACAAGAGAAAGAAAGAAGGCTGCTGTGGTCATTGCTTGTTACTTGTCACTTGCTGCTTGCAGCCTTCGGCCTACTATTAACTGTTTCTTCTCTGCAATGCTTCTTTGGTATGCTACCCTGCCTTGGACCTAGCCAACTGTTAACTTAAATCTCTACAAACTGTGAGGCAAATAAACCTTTTAACCTTTAACTTTGGGTATTGAGTATTTTGTCTCAACAATACAAAGAGTAAGTATAACATTATATTTGTAATCATGTTTACCTCACAGAGCTTCAGGGTAAGAAAAGAACTTATAGAGCACTTCTTACTGCATATTTCAGTACAGCTTGTATATAGAATTTATTATTTAGAATTATAGTTATATTTGTGATATAGTTAATTTCTCCTGTATATAAATTGACACATATCTCTCTCATTTAAAAAATGACCTGAGGTACCTGTGAATAAAAATAGATAAAATATATAAGTAGAAGAAAGAGAATAAAGAAATAGAAAATTTTATAACATATAAGCCTGGTTACTAAACCAACAACATTTGAATGTAAACTTCTCTTTTATTTAGCTACCACCTACAACATACTAAACAAAATGGCTGGACCCATAAGAGTAGCTTTATAGAACATTTGAAATGAGAGGAACATTAATGGCATTTAAAAATAGTCAGAGAAAGGATCAGGAATTGCATAACACTCCACTTGGGATCCACAGAATAATATTAAATGACAGAATGTAAATGGAATATTTTTAGTCTTAACATTGTCTCCTTCAAGGTGAAATATGTTAAATGAATAGATGAGAATAAATTTTATAGAAATTGACCTTTGAGTCAATATTTTTATACTCCAAATGAGCTGAGTCCCCTGGCTCACTTAAGTTGTACCTAAAATGATGATAATGTTAGCGAAGAAATGGTGAATTAATTGTATAGGATGTTTCCTAAACCATGAATATGGGGGAAGAATTATTTTAACATAGAATATGAGAATAATATATAAATTTTCAAACAGAAAACAAAGAAAAATATTGCAAAGGGTGTTGTGGTATGTTTACTCTTTATTCCAAGTATAATTCTGCACTAATTCATAAAAAGTATTTGTTAGCAATGAGAAAATGCAATGCTGTGTGGTCAGAGCAAGCACTGCTTTAGTAAAAGCAAGTCAGAATAGGCAAGACTTACTCTCTCTTTTTCCCTTTTTTATATAAGATGATATAAGGGGGAAGCTGGGTGAAACATTGTTAGGTAAACATATCTGACAATATTCCCCTTTTTTCAATTGTTTTTTGAGACAGGATTTTGCTATGTAGTTTAGGTTGGCCTTAAACTCACTATGTAGCCCAGGCTGACCTCTAACTTACAGTGACCTTTCTGCCTCAGCTTTACAAGTACTTGATTATGGGTATGCTCTCTTTTACCCAGATGCTATCCCCTTTTTGAGATGAACTTTGCACTAGTATATGTACTTTTACAATGATTTCTACAAGGTATTTTAATGGTACTTTATTATGAAATATTTGAAGTAACATACATTAGAATTGAGTAGGTTAATAACTATTTTCTGCCTCTACATTACAACATGTGCATAGACAGATTGACATCAATATAGAAGACACTGTGGAAGGGGACACATGTACGATTGTATCTTCAGATATGGGGGATATTATTTAGCATATTAATAATACTTGGTTGAACTCTGTATTAGTCAGCTTTCCTGACACTGGGACACAATACTCAACACCTATAACTTTAAGGAAGAGAAATAAAATTGGCTCATGGTTTCAAGGAATTCAGTTTTTGGTTGGCTGTCTTCAACAGAGAAACATCAGGGCAGAGGTGGACGGTAAACCACAGACGTTCAGTGCATGGCAACAGTGCCAGAAACGAGGGAGTTCAGGGACCATGTGTAGTAACCAAAGTTAGTCTTCCATGATCTACACAGACACACCTTTAAGTGTGCTGTACTAATCTCCTAGGTGATCCACAAGACAAATAGATTGACACAGTTAAGCTTAAGCACCACAAAGTCATCAAACATATTGCTAACACAAACCAAAAATGAAACAACTAATATGATAAATTATACCTTAGTATTTCAGACTATCTTATTATATAGGAGAAAAACTAAGTTGAATAGAATGGATTGTTTATGGCGAACAGAAGATTATGTAACAAGACCGAGGATGCAAAGAGAGATTGAATATATGAATTGGAAATGGCTCAGCCAAAAACATGAAAATTACTTGGGACTTTTGTAACTCTAATCTCAACATATGTCAATAATTTAAAAATTACTCATGTTAACTAATTAAAAATTCTGAATATTTATATAAGAAAAAATAGTGTTATTTTAGGTATCAGGTACTGAAATTTTTTTTATTCTGTTATCTGATTCAGGAGATATCTAACTATCTTTTGAAATGTAAACACTTACTGGTTGTTTATTTTTACTTCTGAGGTGGTGTTTTGAAAACTAATTTATAAACTCCTTTGCATGTCAGGTGAAGTAAGGACATGTGAGACATCAGCGATTAACTTTGTTTTTCAAGAGCCACTTTTCTTAAAAGTCTCACTTGATTTTTTGATAAAGTGGTTAAGCATTAAAAAAATGCTAAAGCACACTAGCATATTTGAACAAACTACCAGGAGAGTAAGAGATTGGAATTATACAGAATTGAAAAAAATTTTCTTTCTTCTTCCTTTTTTTTTTTTTTTTTACAATTAATCCTTTACCTTATGCAGATAGAAAATAGAGGCTCATTAATGTGCAGTGTATTTCTGGTTTTGGTATATCTCTTACTGTAAAGCTGAATTTGCTCGTAAATTTACATTACTCATTGTGACAGATTATGATGATAAACTTGTTTAAAAAAATTTAGGTATATGGCTCTCCTACAAATCTCTGACATCTTGTTCTTTATATGTTCACTCTGTTTTCTTCATTACTAATAACAGGAAAATATTTAAAATAAAATAACCTAGCTAAGATCTAATAAATCATTTGTAAGTTTCCATTTAGACTCCACCAAAAGCAATGTCATCTCTTACATAATTATGTTATATCTGCTTGTTTACTCATTACTCTCATTAAATTTATGAATTGACACAGATTCCTAAAAATGTATATCTTATTTTGAAATAATAGATAATAGGTAAATTAACTCCTCTTTCTAAGATTTTGTTTTTGTGAAGTTACATATATTCACAAGACTGAGAGCAAACCTGGTTGTCAGGGAGTTGGGGGAAACTATGTGAAATTAATAGCCAACCAACCAAACACCTGTAACCCAACTTGTTATAACATTAATACAAAATAAATAATGCCTTTATACAATTACCTTTTTTTAAACTTTCTTTAATGTAGAAGCCATTAAATTGAAAGAGAAATGGGGAAAAGTATCCGAGTGTTACTCTAAAAATATTTTTTGGTGATAGAATTAATATAGGTTCAGTCTCAGTTAGGGCTCTATACTATACTTCTTGGTAGCATGCTATTTGATATTAGGTATTTGATATTAGGATGATCAAAAAATCCTAATTATCAAATGAAAATTCAATACAGATTATCACATTTTAGTTAACATGATTGGAAAGAAAAATATTCATCAACTTTTGAAGCCAAAATTCTCATGTTGCAATAGGGTCAAGAGAAATAAAAAACTTCATTCTGTAAAAATATTACCTAATTTATACATTTTATTTACCACAGAAATATTTTATAAGCACATGATAAACTAAGATCATCAAGTCAAATTATCTTGACAAATACATTTAATAAAGTTAGCGAATTCTTTCTCTGTTTGATCACGTGCTCTGAGGAAAGTCAACTGCCGTGCATGCACTGCCCTTTGCAGGGCAGAATAACAGATATAGAATTAGAAAACCTGGATTCTAATTCAAGGATTCCCTTAGCATATTCTTTAATGAAGTGAGTGAGACTTATTTTCTGTGGCCTCACTTTACTAATCTGTGAAATGGAGGAGCTAAGCAATTAGTAGTTAACCTTAGAATTCACATGTGAAGTGTAAACCAATATGTGAGATAAGTAAATATGCAGATTCAAAATAAAACCCTACTTGATCTGGTTGAAATAGAGATAGATACTGGAGCTCAGTCTTTCAAAGACTGTCAAGATTTCTTTAAACATGGATTGCCAACCCAATAAATTTGATGTTCTCTATATGTATTGTATTTCCAATATAATATCCAAAAGTTACTCAGTAGAAATGAGTTGATAAAATGTGTATGCAGATTGCTCCCGTAAAATGGAAATTGAGTGAAGTGATTTTCCTTTGGGCTACTTCTTAATGGATATCCAGTTTTTTTAATTATTTTATAAACTGTCACTATTTCATTATTATTATTTCATAACTGTCAGTCTCTAGACAGAGACCTACAAAAAATTCAGTTGGTTTAACCAACCTCCATTAAGAAATAAGTAAATAAAACAAGTAACATGGAGTATGTTAAATATAGAATTTCCTTTTTGCCTTCAGCAAAAAATATTTGAACTAAGGAGAACATCTGGAACACTTTTGTAGTCAGTTGAGTTTAAAGCTTCTTTATTGGCTGTGTGTGTTGGGCTTTAGTTAGAGTTGATTGAATAAATGCAAAAATTCTGAGTTATCTACTGCCAATATGAAATAAAAAGTATGGAAGGAGCAGATTTGTGCCATGAGGAGTCTTTCTCAGTAACATTCACAGAACCATACAGCAGATTGTACACAAGCACTAACTATCCTTATAGTCATTCATTTATGTGTGTGTCTGTTAAATATTTGTAAACATACAGAAAGCTGACTTTTCATATATTTTTTGAACCATGCCTGAAACAATTCAAGAATCACAAATAAAATGCTAAAATGATGGTGTCTTCATTGTATTTAAATTTTTTCTTTTTCTTTTCTTTCTTTTCTTTTTGAGACTGGGGATCAAACTCATGACTTCATACTTGTCGGGCAGGTGCTGTGCTGCTGAGCTATGTCCCTGACCCTGTATTTAAATTTCTTAGTTGATAGTATTCTCATTTTTTTTTTTTGTTTTTTGGAAAGATCTATGGAGAAAACCCCAATTTTAACACAGGTCAATATTTCATTGATTGGAGATTTTTCTTTCCAAATATGTATTTTAGAGCAGCTCTATTATAGTTAATACTTTTAAAATGTTTGGGTGAATTTATTTTTGATATCTTTTATCAATATTTGCATGAATTAATTCTTCTTTAAAGAATACAAAAATGTCATTTAAGAATTTTGATTAGTATATCGCAGGTTATAAAAGTCTTATGTAACACTAATTTCTTATTGTATTATAAACCCACACTCTAGAGAAATATTATAACTAGCTTAAAAGTTCAACAGTCTATGTAATTTGTTTCTGTTAAATTTAATCATCATTAATAAAATCTAATTGACTGAGCCTTGTCTAGAATATAAAATATAGTGTTATTTTATTGGTAGATTTTTCTTGTTTTCCTGGAACCTATTTATCAAAAAGCAAAATTATCTCATTTTCATTTTACTCAAAATTTTATTATATATTTGGTTCAATTTTTTTCAGAAGAAAGTAGAAAAATAATCAATTTTAAAAGATTTTTAAAGTGAATTATACATTTCATATTCTGCAAGAGATGTATCTGAAAATTGTACTTCATAATATTTAAGTTTCAGTCACCTACTTCAGACCAATAAATTTGGGTTCCATTTGATTGCTCTGCACTGATAAATTTTCCTTTTTAATGTATGCATTAATGATGTG
Organism: Dasyprocta punctata; assembly: GCA_004363535.1. Taxonomy (NCBI): domain Eukaryota; kingdom Metazoa; phylum Chordata; class Mammalia; order Rodentia; family Dasyproctidae; genus Dasyprocta; species Dasyprocta punctata. Next base: position 7,187 of record RJWM01006203.1, on the reverse strand, counting down.
ATTATTTATTGTCTTAGTTACTTTTCTTATTGCTGAGACAAATTACACAACCCCTAAAGTTAAAGGAGGAATAGTTTATTTTGGCTCAGAGTTTGTAGAGATTTCAGTCCATAATCAGCTGGCTACAAGGCAAGGTGGCAGGCAGGTGAGTATCACAGAGGAGAAACAGTTCATGGCATGAAAGGTGGAAGACAGGAGATGGAAAAAGCATCAACCAGCATACAGCAACTGATGACAGCAGCTCTGTCTCTTTGTCTCTTTTACTCTACCCAGGCTAGCTGCCCTTAGAGTGGTAGCTCTCACACCTATTGTGGGAAACCCTTCATCCTAGCATTGTATCATTAATCCCAGCATCACATTCTTAATACCATTATGACATACCCTAGATCCAGCCTCCTCTGAAAAACTGTACCTATGACCGTATTAGGCTTTGAGGGGTCAACTAGACACAAGCCATAACATATATTTTATAAAATTACAGATCAAGTTATACATCAAGTTACATAATATGTATAATATGCATGTAAATATATATATTTCCTTTTCTTAAAAAATATAATTGATGATGTTCACATGTTTTCATACTGATATAGTAATTTATAATTAACATTGACTTTGCACCCACTTGCACTTCGTCTTTACATTAAAACAGTCTTACAAATGCTATTCTAAAAGAAATAAGCATGATCTATTATTACAAAACTTTTTAGTGATCTGTTGACTTTACTTGATATGGACTAAGTATTTTTAGAAAACAGACATGATATCATATGAAAATAGAAATTAGTTTGTTATCTTTTGTTTTCAAAGTTTAAAAATACTCAATAGTACTACATTGCTGCTTTTTGTAAGATTTATAATATTGTATATTTAATGTTTAACAAGTCTGGGATAGAGTCAGCACTAATATAGCTATTAGCAATATAAACTTCCATATGCCAAAATTTGACAAAATGGGCAATTTTTAAAACATCCACATTCTTCCTTGTTTGGACTTCAGCCAAATACCCTCTTAGCCTCTAACATTATATATTGATCATTTTAGCTCTCATTTAATTTATTTTGAAGGGAAGTAAGAAAGCTTTTTCTCATTCTTGTATTTAGTTTCTTGTTTTTATGTTTTTGAATACTTTAGTATATCTTTCTTTATAGAATTCTATGACTTAGGTTGTTCAAATGGCAAATAATTTATTGTCATTGCTTTGTTTCAAAATGTTGCCTGGCGATATTCATTCACATAATGTGTTAACCTTTTGAGGTAGACCACAAGCATCTCTCCAGAGGTATTACAAATATTTCTGAGTTCATAACTGTGCACAATTATAGAAAAAAAATTCTACCAGTTTCTCTGTAAATCACTACTTTGTATCACAATGTTCAAGTAGTAAATTTATAAATCTTTCATAGGAAACCTAAAGTTTATTTTTTTGTATTTTCTTCTAAACCAAAAACACTCTCTGAGCTATATCTTAATGTCTGGTATTAAATCACCACTGCTGAATACACCCAGTCTAACACTGGGACATGATCATATATTCATCTAATGTACCATGAATGCATTAACCTATCATTTAGATAACATTAGTTAGCTTTGAAAGTGAACCAATAGCTTTGTAACCCTTAAATCATGTGAGATTTGCCCATTATAATTTAGATATGCAGCAAACATTCATTGAGCTCTTATTAAATACCAAGTAATGCTAAGTCTTGCAAACACATTGAAGAAAGTTAGGGCGCATTTTCTGATTTAGCTTCTGTTCAGAAAAAAAGCTGTGCACTTTAAAAAGGTGTTTCCTGAGCATTTTAGCAAAACACATAAAAATTCGACATTCTGCAAGGAGAGCCAAAAATGTGGAGAAAGAAAAAAAGAGAAAAAAGTGAGCATTATATGTTGCTGTCTGGAAGCCATACGTTGCCTCAAACCACTTTTTGAGAGTAGAAAATTGTTATGGCTAAGTCATGTCTTTGATGATGTTATCTATGCTTTTTATAATTATTTGCCTTAATATAAAGTAAATAGTTTAATGGATGTGGAAGTTTAACTTATCATTTAATTGCCTAAGAACTTACAAAAAATAAAATGTATGTGGAGATTTTTGTTTTGTGTTGATTTTTGTTTATGCCTGTACTGTTCAACTTCATAATAGCTCAATTTTTATTTAAAGTGCTGTTTACATCATTCTCCTGCCCTTCTTTCCCAAACATCCAGCTTAAATGTGAATACCAAGACATTAAATAATACTTGTTCTTGTGGTTTATCCTACCTACTCCTTGGCCAACTCCCATGAAAATTATTTTCTTGAATTTCCTGCAGGTGTCAGGTTCTGGCTCGCTGTCAACAAAATTATAGCTAATACTGTTGATTTTCTTATGGACTTAAATATCCAAAAGAGGATAGTTTGAGCACCTAGAATTCATCTGCTCTAATGACCTGCCACTCATTTTATCAAATCCATTCCTGAAGTCTTTGCCCAGATATTTTGGTTATTAATTTTAGGTCCCCTGAAAAATCTCCTCCGTAAACATTCTGTTCTGGTAATCAGTTCATACCTTTCTAGTTGATCCACTCTGCTTCTTCATTTTCAATGTTTATAACCCACTTAGAAATTCAATTAATTGATCGTATCTCTTTTTACTTCTGATGCAACTCACGCCCTCACAGTGCCCCTGTAAAATGAAATGAGCCTTCCCTCCTTAGCTATCAGACCCCATTGAGTTTTTCATAGACCACAAGAATAAACTTGTCAATTATTTGAATGAAACATCTTGTAATTAAATATCTAGTTCAGTAGGTTAGCTCTATAGGAAGCTGCACAGACAAGAAATGAACCAGTTTTACAGACCCCTGACAAAACTTAAGACTCTTGAAAAAAATAATTGTTATTTTAAACCAAGTTTTGCACTTGCATGTTATGCAATAATGTATAACTAGAACAGGTGGTTATAGGGACAAAATATGGGCATTGTAATTGACTTCTTATTGATTCTATGATCTTTGACTGCTGCATAACTTACTTGGGCATTAGATCCATCATCTCTACAGTAGAGATAATTATAACCCTTATCTTTAATGGTTATTTTGATGGCTAAAAAAGAATGCATTTAAATAATTTCTGGATCGTGTCAGCTACTATTGTTTTTTTATATTGAGTATTTTTCATGAAACAGAAAATTATTCTTTGTTTCCTTAAATTCTTTATTCCTTTCATCACACTCTTTTAGATTAAGTATGAAATATTGTATCACATTATATTTAATATGTATCTCTGTAACATTAATGCTATCATTTAAATGTTACTGTTTCCCAAAAACTCATATATTGAGGGCTTGATTTTCAGTGCAGCAGTATTCAGAGCTAGGACAGAGAGGTGATTGGATCATGAGGGCACTATCATCATTAATTGATTAGACTATTAATGAGTTCATAACCGAATGGGTTATTAGGAGCTGGGCTCAGTTGTTGGAAGCAGGTCACTAGGAGTGTGTCTTTGAAGGGTACATCCTTCCTTAGCTTTATGTCTCTAGCTCTCACTTGGACTCTCCCTGAACATCCTGTTTCCTGGCTTCCACAAAGTGCTCAGTTTTCCTCTCCCATATCATTCCTTGAGGATGTTTCTGCCTTGGAGTTAGCTGACCATGGAATAAAGCCTCTAAAATCATTAGCCAAAACTTACCCTTTTTCATTCACATGGCTTTTCTCAGGTATTTGGTTACAGTGATGAAAACTGACCAACATAGTAAATTCATAAAGTTGTGTTGTTTTTGTAACTATAATTCCTGATCATATGGTTCTGAAGCTTTTGGAATTGGTCTACAGGAAGAATTTGGAAGAGTTTGGAGCATAAGGCTTCACAAAACCTAAAATCCTGTGAGCAGATCCTCATGGGAAACTCTGCTATGAGTTCAGAAAACTAGAATGCTTATAAGAGTTTGAATGCTAAAAACTGCTAGTGAGGTTTCAGATGAGATGGAAGACTTTTGGGAATTGGATAGGAAGTCATTCATGTTATATTCTAGCAAAATATTTGACTAAGACTTTGCAAGAGGTTGAATTTAAAGGAATCAGACTAACTGATCTGACAGAAGAAATATCAAGGCAGCACAAATTTTTGACTATGGCATGGGGGTATTACTTGCTCCTTTTAGCCAGGTTTAGAGTCAGAATCAGCAGCAAAAATAGAGTAGAAAGATTTGAAAATTATTCAGTTTGTCCAGAAAAAAAGGCATATATAAAGTTGTTACAGAGGTAGATGTGAATACAGAGATCAGTGTGTTAAAAAGAAGCTGAATATTTTGCACTGGGAGAAGAAAGTTGTCTTGAGAGCAACTCATGAATTGGCCAGACCTTACCTGTCACAGCCACACAGACAAAGATATATAAACTCCTTTGAAACATTTTGCTTTCAGAGGCATCCTGCTTACTCAAGGCTGCTTAGGGATGTTTCCCCTGAGGTTGACCACCCAAGCATTTAGGCTGCTGCAGTCGTGGTTCAGGGAATCTTGGTTACTGTGCAAGTCAGCAACTGACCGTGAAGTTACTTCATGTGATGCTGATCTTGAAGGTATGCAGCATGCAACAGTTGTGGGTCTGAAAGCTTCTATTGTGGTTTCAAGGGAAGGTCTGGGAGTCCAGGCAATGTGTGATAGAGTCAAATTACTAAAGTCACCACTGAGAACAAAGCATGAAGCCCTGAGATGAAGCAGAAGCTGCAGTAGAGATTCCAAGAATGCAAAACTGCCACTGAAGGCTTCGGCCAACAAAGAAGCCAGGTTAAGGTAGAGGCCATGTTGTCTGCACTTGGCAATGAAACCAGGGTGGGTTGCTCAAGCCCTTTGGAATTCACATCACATCACATGCCTTGGATGGCAAAAATGGAACTATAGGATTTATTTACCCTACTGAGTTTCAGTCTTCCTGTGATTTGATTTCTTTCTATTTCCTTCTATTTTAAAATGGAAAGGTTAACCCTGTGCTAGTGTATCTTGGTAGGTTATAAGTTAAAAAAATTTTTTGTAATGGTTTATGTCTAAGGGTTTGCCTGAGTATTGGGAGAGACTTTGGACTTTGACTTTTGAGCAATGTTGGAACTTTTGAGAACTTGTAGACTTAGAGATGGAGTACAATCATATTACATTCCAAGATGGACATGGGATTTTGGGGGCCAGGACAAAATATGTTTTAAATATGAAGTACCACCCAAATATTTGTATATTGAGTGATTAATTCCCAGTGCAGCAGTATTTATAGGTGGGACCTTGAGAGGTAATTGCATCATGATGACACAAACATTTTCAATGGGTTAATCTACTGGCGAGTTCATGGTTGAATGAGCCATTAGGAGGTGGGCCTTAGTTAGAATAAGTAGGTCTCTGGGTATATTCCTAGCCCCTTCCTCTTTCACTTTCCATTTCCTCTCTGTTTGCTGGGTGTCATGAAATGAGTAGTTTAGCTCTATCACACCCTTCTGCCATGTTATTTCTACTTGAAGTCAGCTGTCAATGGACTGAAACTTCTGAAACTGTGATCCAGAACAGACATTTTCTTTCAGTTGTATAAGTGAGGTGTCTTATAAAAGCAACAAAAAATTGACTAACAAAATTAATATTTCTGCTTCCTTTTTGTATTGTTATCATTTTATTTCTAGTTCAGCCTTTTCTCATTTTCTGGACTATTACTCATTACAACATTTTTCTCCTCTTTCAACCCAAATCCAAATTTGACTTTCAAAATCCTTCAGGATGACAATAATGCACTCATCTAATAATAAATAAAATATATTAAGTCATTGCAAATCAGGATAAATGTATAATAAAAAGTGTGGTTGTCTTTATTGCCAGTAAATCAAACTTAAGACTTAAATATGTATATAAGTCAACTAGTAGCATTGAAATACAGTTTAATAAAAAATGTACTTCTACAAATTCATATGTTACTCACCAAATTAGAGTGACTTAGATACTTAAAAATATGATTCTGCATTGCTTTAGTTGAGTATTAAATGATTGAAAACCATCATGATAAAGAAGGAAAAATAAGTTTCTAAATGACTCGATGTAAACAAAAATTTAAAGAAAGTTTAACTCACTAGCACTGAATTTGTGGCATAAAATTCAAAACTGAATTCATCTCTAAAACTTAATTTGGGACTTCCTCCAAGATGGTCGCCCAGATAACACCATGACAGGGAGGCTCCCTGAATATGCCATCTGAATGCTGGAATATAAACTAATATAATAACAGAGAGAAGAAAAAAAGAGGGAGATGGGTCCTCCGGACCCAAGAAGAATCTAAAACAAGAACTGTAGCCCACGGAAAGAGTAAAAGAATGAAATAAACAAAGGCGGAGACCAGCAGCACCTCTGTCCGGAGCCGAATCCAATCAGCGCTATGACCCGAGCTGAGAAGATACAATCCGGGTGCTGGCGATATGCGGTGGAATTGCCGGTGGAATTGCTACGGTGTGGCAGGATGGCAGAGGCGGCGGTCAACTGTGGAGCGAAGGGTTGCAAGCAGGCAAGTGAGTGAACCTGGTGGCCCCCAGCCCCCTCACCCCCGAGGGAGAGCGAGGGACAGGCAGCCATCTTGAAACCGGAACTGCACCTAATTAGGCATGGTTCCTGGAAGGTCGTGGTGGAAACGGCGCGGGTACCCTGGGGGTGATAGGGGAAGTTTGGCAGACAGCCCGGTATGGGTTACCAGGCATCGGCCCCGTCCTCTCGCACACTGCAGCAGACATACACAGAGCAGAAACAGGCTTGGGAGAGGCAGTGAACCAACACGGCCTCACTGGCAAGCCCAGGAAAATGCCAAGACGGAAAGGCAGAGGGCGTTCTCCAGACTCCGATACAAGCAGAACCAATTCCGGGGTCGCTAACGCTGAAACGGTCAGGAGTCCAAAAATTAAACTCTCAGAGGAGTTGACAACTGAAGTGGGGAGACAACTCCACGAAGCTATGAAAGAAATTAAAGCGGCACTGTTAGCCCAACTGAGAATTGAAATGAAATACATAATCGGCAAATCGCTAAGCGCCTCTAAAGGAAACATAGCAGGAAAGGTGGAGGATGAAAAATCAAAGGAAATTGAGAATGAAACAAATAAAGACTTAGAACGCATTAATCAGATTCAGAGAGACTACCAGGACATCAAAGACTCCAATAAAAGTTGGCAGAACCACTTGAAGGAAAC